>PVIY010003946.1:0-107704 GCA_004026745.1 Myrmecophaga tridactyla | reverse complement strand
TTTTTTTTTTTTAAGTTTCCATTTTCTTTTCCTAGCATTATGTTGTCAGAATCCGTCTTTGCTGAAGTAAATTTATAAAACTTTTCTTTTGTCTAAGGTTAGAGAAAGTAGAAGATATCATTTTATAGGTTTTTATGAATTAGCATATAAACCTCTCAGGCTATATATGTAAATGTGAGTTTTCCTACATTCTTAGAACCAGAAATTTAACAAAATCAATGGTATGAAATTTTGGGTCACATTTACTATGCTTAGTTACTGGTCACTCAGAACTCCTTGTAACTTTGTATAATATGTCAAGAATTTACTTCTAAAAGTCAAAAGCGAAAGTGTTATTTTTGCCTTGAATGTTTGCTGTAAGGTCCCGAGTTAGAAGCACTATAATAGATGTTATTTAACACTATGAATTTGCTGGTGTGAAATCCAGCTGTAGATTTTACTAAATTGACTTTAGGATTGTTATTTCCTAGCAACAGAATTTTCATTGTAAGGAATGAGTGATCACTGAAGACGTGTTCAGTTCAATTCATAACATTGATGAGTTTTATACAGTGGGAATTCATACTTTCCTTACAAGTGTTGCCATATGAATAAATGATTTTGCATAATTTTGTTAATGGAAAAAAAAAGGCCATTTCTCATGGAATAAGAACATGCAGTGTCATGGTGAAAGATAGCTGGATATATCTCATGTTTCAATGTCCCAGCTAAGAGAAGGGAAAATTTGGCAAGGTCAGAAGACAAAAGAACAGATTTATCCATAAGTAGGAAAGATAACTGTGTCCCAAGTATGGAAAGGAAAGCATTGCAATATTTCTTGTAACCTGTCTTTTCTTAACAGGAGATTTTAGTAAGAAGAAAACCATTAATCATAAATGGGCAGTTTTGGAGCATCAATACATGGTATTCAGAAAAATAAGTTCAAAAGCCAAGAGCTCTTATCAAGAAATTTGAAAAGGAACCTAATTAAAATAGTTGACTCTATAAAACATGGGAAGGACATTAAGAATTCATTACAGTAAATAATATAAATGGCATATTTGCCATGAAATAAAACGTCTCTAACCAAGGTTAAAAGTTCCAGTAATTTTCTAGCTGTTCAGCAATTCTAAATGAGTTCTTTTAGCTAGAAACACATTCTGTAAATAAGTTATGAAATTCCCTTGTAGTCATTTTGCTACGGTATTAGCATGACATTTGTCACTAATATGATGCAAATATATTGTTTATACACTTAGAACGCCAGTAAATTTGATATGACATTAAAATATGTAGCTGGATGCCTCTGGTGTCAGTTCTGTCTCATTTAGACACTGGCTTTGAATAAATAAATAGCTGAGTTGATGGCACCTTTTAATTTTTTCTCCTACTTGATTTTAATAGATTATTGGCACTCTCAGAGCTATTTGAAATGTTTTTCTTCATTCATTTCCAACATAAATTAACATGTCATTTTTTCATGAATTTTCAAAAGTAGATAGGATAGTGACAGTACTTGTACACACATTTCAAGGCTTTAAATACATCGTTTGAAGAAGAATAGGCCTATATGAGCATCTGTCATTACTATACGATTATTGCAGCTAAAATTGCAATGTCACCATTAGAAAATGAAGCATGACAGTCGCAGTAAAATAAAAGTCAATTCTAGGAACAGCAACTGCTGCCTATTATTTACTTTGCATACTTTGAGACTGGAGATTATCATTTGACCTTGAGTGGAAATGTTTTGAGGAGTATTGGTCAATACGATTCACAATAATCTTTTCATATTTTCAAAATACACTGACTCTTTTTGTTTGTTTATCACTTGAGTAAAATAAAGATAAAAGAAGATGTAATGCAACCTTTCAATTGTTGGATAGAAATGCAACCTTCTTTGTAAACAATTTGTTAATTATGCTCTGTTAGTATTCCATGCCTTGTTATGCTTTGCAATATTTAGAAAATGTATTTATTCATCCTATTTTTCTCTTTAATAGTTGATTTACATAATTGTATTTTTTATCAGTTACTATTTTAAGTAAAGCTTCCATGTTCATATGTCCTTTTTCTTCAATGACCCATTTTTTACTATAATTATGAAGCATCTCCACTTCCCTCAGGATTCAAATAGTAATCAACCTAAGAATCAGTACTTCTTATGATTTAACTTGTGTTCATTCTGCTGAAAATATTTTAGTAACTACTGTACCTAATGACCCTTTCTCCAGAAATGGACTTATTGTGAACTCTAGATTACTAAAGATTTACCCAATCCACCTGATTTACTTAACTAAGACTTCAGAGACATTTAGTAAAATAAAAATATTCCTCATTCTTACTAGTATGAGAAAAATGAATAATATCTGGAGAAGTTTTCATAATAAATATCATAAATGAGATCAAAGGAAGGATTACTTAGTGGAAAAAATAGTTAAAAAGTAAATAGTTTAGTATAGAGGAATGCTATGCAACTACACATACTCATTATACAGTTAAGCAATATGAAATTGCTGGCATTTGTCCATTGTGGACCTACAAAAACTGCAATTTCATAAAATTTCATCAATATGAAATCCAGAAAAGCATTTTGAAAAAACAAAAACAAAGACAACACTAAGCTTAACTCTAAGTTTGTCACTCAGATGGTCTTCTTCCTTTCTAGATATTTTGCTCTGTGACAATGCTTATATATCACAACCATAAATAAAATTAGGTTAATGCTCTGCATATGAATTCGAACATTGCTTCAAGTACTCTTTCCAGTGTTTATGAGAATTTATCCAGACAATGAAATACTTTAAAAAAAATCATGTCCATGACATTATATTATTTTACCACAGAGGCATGGGTGCATAGTGAAACTACTTACCTTGCCTGTCTGTTAATTACTGTATCCATAGCAGCTTGACCACACTACTTACCACACTGTGGCCACTCAACAAATGTTTTTATTTGAAACAATTAAACGGAAAGTCTAATGTTGAGACCAAAAAAGCTTGTGATCAAAGCTTTTTATGGAGAATGAGAGAGAAGAAGAGATCATAGGAAAGGCTTAATTAACCTTATATATAAAAATGGCATTCAAAATGCAATAAACTATTTTCTATAAGCTATTTGTTTCTTCTTTTCCCATTTTGAACTCCTAATCTGGACAACCTCTCAGCCCATATCCATTGCGTGTGGTGACTGAATGACCAGAAGAACATCAGTGCTTTGTGGAGTTTTGCCAAACTTCTTACATTTCACTGTACCTTCTCTGAGATTTTTTCCATTCACTTAGTTTCTAGTCATCATCCATTTTGACAGGGCTTTGAAGCCGTCTTGCTGATTTGAGCTTTGATTTTCTCAGTTGCTTTGGAAATTGCGTTTATTTCTTCTATAACTTATTTTGGAAATAGTTTTATTGAGATTTAATTCTCTTATCATAGAATTCACCTATTTAATGTAAACAATTACATGGTTTTTAGTATAGTCACAGAGTTATAAAATCATCACAACAATCAATTTTAGAACATTTTGACCACCCAAAAAGAAATTTCGTACCCATTACCTGTCCTCTCTATTTCCTTTATCCCTCCTCAGCTCTGGGAGACAGCCATTCTGCTTTGTTTTACATATATGTCCATTTCGGACAATTGATGTAAATAGAATCATGCAATATATGGCATCTTGTGGCTGGAGTTTAAGATTTATCCATATTGTAGCAAGTATCAATTTTTCATTCCTTTTTATTGCTGGATAATATTCCATTGCAAAGATATGCCACATTATTTTTTCATCAGTTGATGACCATTTGAGTTGTTTCTTTTTTAATGAAGCTGCTATGAACATTTATGTACAAGGCTTTGCGTGGACATATGTTTTCATTTCCCTCACGTATAAATCAAGAAGTGAATTTGCTGGTTCATATGGCAGTGCAATGCTTAATTTTTGAGGAACTGCCAGATTCTTTTCCAAAGTGGTTGCACCATTTTACATTCCCAGCAGCAGTGTATGAGTGTTCCAATTTCTCTACAATCTCACCAACGCTTGCTATTATCTATTATTCTGGTTTTAGTGATCATGGTGGGTATTAAGTGGTATTTCGTGGGTTTTTTGATTTGCATTTCCCACATGGAAAATAATTTTGAACATCCTTTCATGTGCTTATTGGCCATTTGTATGCTTTTTTAGAGAACTCTATGTTCTAGTTTGCTAGCTGCTGGAATGCAACACACCAGAGACAGATTGGCTTTTAATAAAAGGGGATTTATTTTGTTAGTTCTTCAGACGAAAGGCAGCTAACTTTCCACTGAGGTTCTTTCTCACGTGGGAAGGCACAGGATGGTCTCTGCTGGCCTTCTCTCCAGGTCTCTGGGTTCCGACAACTTTCCCCGGGGTGATTCCTTTCTGCACCTCCAAAGGCCTGGGCTGAGCTGCGAGTGCTGAGATGAGGTATGCTGAGCTGCTTGGGCTGTGCTATATTATGCTCTCTCATTTAAGCACCAGCCAATTAAGTCAAATGTCATTCGTTGCAGCAGGCACGCCTCCTAGGCAACTGCAGATGTAACCAGCAACAGATGAGGTTCACGTACTATTGGCTCATGATCACAGCAACAGAACTAGGTACCTTCACCTGGCCAAGTTGACAACTGAATCTAACTACCACACTCTATATTCAAGTTCTTGGCCTTTTTATAAAATTGGATTGTCTTTTTATTGTTGAATTGTAAATGTTCTATCTGTATTTTGGGTATTAGACCTGTATCAGGCATATGAATTTAAAATGTTTTCTTCCATTATGCGGGTTGTCATTTCAGTTTCTTCAGTGTCTTTGATGCACAAAAGCTTTTGATATTGATAACATCTATCCATTATTTCTTTGGTTGCTTGAGCTTTTGGTGTTGTTAAACTGGAAGCAGCCAAAGACCTAGGAAGTGAAGTTCCAAAAGACCTTTTCCCAAAAGAAAAACCATGAGAGGACTTTGCTGCTAAAGCAATAATATAGGTTTCATTGAACAAGAGCAAACATGCATGTAGAGCTAAGATATAGCACCTGCTCAGAGATTGGGGTTTAGGAAGCAGCTTATCTGGGTTATCTGGGACTTGGGCTGCCTTGTTACACCAACAGTCTCTTCAAGCACCCCAGGACTTCTCAATCATTCTCTTCATGGTTCTTCACAGAAGAGACTGTTGGGTAGGGCATTGTTGGGGGTAGTTTCAGACAGACTGTCTTTAGAGGTGGTTAGCCAGTTCAGAGACCACAGAGGCAGGATGTTTGCCAATGGATTTAGCTTAAACTAGTTCTTTCTGGGAGACTTGCAGTTGTTATAGCTGCAGAAATGTCCTGGACACTCAAGGGATCATGGGTGTGTTAATCTGGAGCTGCTTCATTGGATTCCCATTTGACTCAGTCCTCTCCTGGATCATGTGGGAGCTGAGCAAATCGAGCTATTTAGTGTAGTCTTTAGCTGTTCCATTTTTACAATGTCATATAAAAAAAAAAGCCAGGTCCTGAGGATTGATACCTAGATTTACTTCCTACGGTTTTATAATATCATCTCTTATATTTAAATCTTTTATGTATTTTGTATACTTTTTGGATATGTCATGAGGCAGTAGTTGAACTTCATTATTTTCCATACTGATAGCCAATTGTCCCAGAACCATTTGTTCAAAGTTGATTCTTTCCCCATTGAATTGTCTTGGCATCCAGGTCAAAAATTAATTGAAGGCTCATTTTGGATTCTCACTTCTTTTCCATTGATTTATATGTCTATCATTATGCCAACGCACAGGGTCATGATTATTGTAGCTTTGTAGTAATTTTGACATGTGAGTTCTCAAATTTTGTTCTTCTCACTAGATTATTTTGGCTATTCCTGAGTCCCTTGGATTTCAGCTTGCCAATGTCTGCAATAAGGCCAGCTGGGATTTTTATAGGGATTGCATTGAAACTCTAGATCAATTTGGAGAATATTCCCATCTTAATAATAAGTCTTTTTGTCCTTGAACATGAAATGACTTTTCATTTATTCAGGTCTTCTTTAATGTCTTTCAACAATGTTTTGTCATTTTTCAGAGTATAAGCTTTATGCTCTAATTTTATTCTTTTTGCTGCTGTTGTAAATGGAATTCCTTACCTAATTTCATTTTGGATTGCTCATACAATTGTATAAAAGTACAATAAATTTCTACACATTCCTCTTTTATCCTGAAGACTTGCTAATGAGATGAACTCTTCTAGATTTTAAAAAACATTTCCTAAATACAAGATCATGTCATATGTGAATAGAGGTAGTTTTACTTCTTCCTTTCCAATTTGGATGCTTTTTATTATTTTTCTTGCCTAATTGCCCTGACTAGAACTTCCAGTGAATAGAAGTGGTGAAAGCAACATCTTTGTCTTATTCTTAATCTTAGGGGGAAAGCATCCAGTCTTTAACCATTAAGTACTACTTTAGCTGTGCCGTTTTTTTTTTCAGATGTTCTTTACTAAGTTGAAGAAGTCCCCTTAGTTCCTAGTTTGTTGAAAGTTTTTAACCAAGAAGGAGTACTGTAATTTATCAGATGTTTTTTGTTTGTCTATTGCACTGATCATGTGTTTTTTGTCTTTTGTTCTATTGATATGTTGTATTATATTAATTGAGTTTTGGTTGTTAAACCAATCTTGCATTCTCAGGATAAATCTGACTTGGTCATTGTGGATGACCAAGTTGCTGGATTTAGTTTGCTACTGCAGTATTTTGCTGAGTATTTTTGTGACTATATTATAATAGATATTGTTCTGTACCTTTCTGTTCTTAGATATTTTAGTGTGGTTTTAGTATCAGGCCAATACTAGCCTCATGCAATGAAGTAGCAAATATTACTTCTTCTTCTATTATTTGGAAGAGTCTGTAAGAAATTAGTATCAACTCTCCAAAGTTTTGGTAGAATTCAACAGTGAAGCCATATGGGCTTGGACTTCTTTGTGGGTAAGATTTTGATTACAGACTCAATCTCTACCTTTGTAAATTTTTCAGATTTCCTATTTTTATTGAATCTGTTCTTTTAGTGTCTGCATTTCTTTGGATTTTTCCATTTCATCTCTAGTTATTTGCTTGTATCTTTTGATAATTTGTTTTATTTCTGCAAGCTTGATAGTAATGTTCCCTTTTTTATTCCTGAGTTTAATAATTTGAGTTTTCTCTTTTTTTATATGGATGTGTCTAGCTAAAGATTTGTTAACTTTATTGATCTATACAAAGAACAAACTTTTGGTTTTGTTGATTTTCTGTATTGCTTTTCTAATATCTACTTTATTAGTTTCAACTCTAATATTTATTATTTTCTTCCTTCAATTTGCTTTAAGTTTGGTTTGCTTTTCTTTTTCCTATGTTTATGGTGATATCTTTGGCATATCTTTTTTTTAATCCTTTTATGTTGTCTATTTGTATCTTTCAATCTAAAGTATGCCTCTTGTAAACAACATACTGTTAGATCTTTTTGCTTTTTGAATCCCTTCTTCCAATACTTGTCTTTTAATTAGAGTGTTTAAGCCACACACATTTAATGTTACTTTGTTGTAGCTGGATTTATGTATGCCAGTTTCCTATGTTCCGGTTACTGATACGATGTGATAGCTATACATTTTCCTCCATGAATCTATTTAGCTGCATCCTAATACTTTTAGTATGTTTTATCTTTATTTTAACTCATTTAAATGTATTTTCTAATTTCTGCTGTTGACTTCTTCTTTGGTGCATTAGTCAATTATGAGCATATTGTTTAATTTCCACATATTTGTGAAGTCCCCAAATTTCTTTCTCTCACTCATTTCTAATTTCATTCCATTGCTGTTTGAGAATACAATTTGTATGACTGTAATCTATTTACATTTATTGCGGCTTTTTTTTTTTTTTTTGGTTTGCCCTTTTTTCTCTTTCTAAAAATATACTATGCGCTCTTGAAAAACATATATATTCTGGTGTTTTTTTTTTTTTTTTTTTTTTTTTTTTTTTTTTTTTTTTTTTTTTTTTTTTTTTTTTTTTTTTTTTTTTTTTTTTTTTTTTTTTTGGCTTGCCATCTGTTCTCTTCCTAAAAATATACCATGTGCACTTGAGAAGCATATATATTCTGCAGTTTTGGGGTGGAATATTCTATAGGTGTCTGTTAGATCTTAGTGGTTATAGTTTTTTTTTCATGCCTTCTATTTCCTTGCTGATCTCTGTCCTCATATTCTATCTATTAAAGAAGATATTGAAGTCTCCAACAGTTATTATTGAATTTTCTGTTTCTCTTTTCAATTCTTTTAGCTTTGCTTCATGTATTTTGGGTCTCTGCTGTTAAGTTGTATATGCATTTACAATTTCTAATGTTTTCCTAATTGATTAATGCCTTATCATTTTAAAACCTCTTTTTATTCTAGTGACAATTTTTGCCTTAATATATATTCTCTACCTCTCTTTTGCATGATATATCTTTTTTTAAAATTCTTTTAGGTTAAGTCTATTTGTATCTTTCAATCTTAAGTATGCCTCTTGTAAACAACATACTGTTAGACGTTTTTGCTTTTTGAATCCCTTCTTCCAATATCTGTCTTTTAATTGGAGTGTTTAAGCCACGCGCATTTAATGTTACTTTGTTGTAGCTGGATTCATGTATGCCCGTTTACTTTTAATTTTCTATATATCTTCAATCTTTTTTATGCCTCTATTCATCCTTTACGGTTCTCTTTTGTATTCAATTAATATTTTCTAGTGTGGCATTTTAATTCCTGTAATGATTTGGTCTCCACATTTTTTGGAGTTATTTTCTTAGTGGTTATGCTAGGGTTTACTTCATACGTATATTTATCAGAATCTACTTCATATTTATAGTATCTTCACTCTAGTGAGATATAAAAACCTTACTTTGATATAGATCTATTCTCTCTTCCCCCTTTTTGTGCTATTAACCTTATACATAGTACCCCTATATACATATCTCAACAATGCATGGTTATAATTATTTTATGATTTTATATCTTTTGAAGAATATGGATGAAGAAAGGCATACAAGTATATATTTATAGCACTTGTGATATCAACCTTCTTATTTATCATTTCTGGTTTTCTTCTTTTGCTCATGTCAATTTGAGTTATTGTTTGAGGTCATTTCCTTACTCCTATCAACTTTATTTCCACCTACCTCTTTTGTGCTGCTATTGACAAAAATACTGCATTTCCAGATGTTATAGATCCAACAACATAAAGTTATACATGTGTTGATTTACGAAATTGCTTTTGAAATAAGTTGGAAAGGAAAATAATATGTATTTATACTATATTTTATAATTATTGATATCCTTTACTGGCACACTTTGCATGTGTGTGTATTGGGATTAATGTCTGGGGCCAAGTGCTTTCAGCCTAAAGAACTTCCTTTCATATTTCTTTATAATATGCAAGGTGAGTCTGCCAGCAAAAAGTTCTGTTAGTTTTTGTTCATCTAGGAATGCCTTTATTTCATATTGAAAGTTTGAAAGTTTTTTGTGTGTTTCTTTTTAATTTTTTTACTTTTGGCACTTTGAATATGTCATTCCATTATCTTTTGATCTCCATCGTTTCTGACGAGAAATCTGATATTTATTTTTTGTGAGTTCCCTTGCACATGATGAATCATCTTCTCTTGCCTCTTACAAAATATTCTCTTTCTCTGTGGATTTCAGTTTTACTTTCCCTATGGTGTGCTTAAGTGTGGATTTCTTTGTGTTTATACATAGAGATCATTGATATTAATGATTAATGATATTCTTCAAATTTGGGAAGCCACTTTTTATACATAGAGATCATTGTGTTTATACACAGAGATCATTGATATTAATGATTAATTATATTCTTCAAATTTGGGAAGCCACTTTTTCAAATGTTTTTTCTCTTCTTTCTCTCTCTCTCCTCTCTTTCTGGTACTCCATTATACATATGTTGGTGAACTTAATGCTGTCCACATGTCTCTGCTCCTCTATTCATTTTTTCTTATTCTTTTTTCTCTCTGTTCCTCAGATTTCATAATTGCTATCCATCTTACCTCTATTTTGCTGTTTCTTTCCTCTGTCTCTTCAAACGAAACCTACTATTGTTAATTTTTACCTCTAATGAATTTTTATTTTATTTTTCTACTCTGAAGTTTCCATTGCATTTTTAATTATTTATATCTCTTTGTTGATATTCTTTCTTTAATGAGACAATATCTTCATATGTGTATTTGTTCTTTGAGCCTAGTTTTCTTTAGTTCCTGAAGATTTTTATAATGGCTGCTTTGAGGTTGTTGTCTGTTAAATTTGAAATCTGGGTACTCTCACAGACAGTTTTTGTTCCCTGATTGTTTTCCTGCTTATGGGTGTCACTTTCCTGTTTCTTTACATGTTTCATAATTCTTTTTAGAAAGTGTATATTTTAGGTAATATAGTATAGCAATTCTGGATACTGATGTCCTTCTCCCCCTCCTCGGCTTGCCTTTTTGTGGTTTTCTTATTTATTTATTTTAGTGACTTAGCTGAACTAGTTTAATGCAGTTTATTTCCTGTAATGTGACACATCTGATGTTGCTCCTGAGTGGGTATAGCCTTGGGCATAAGAGCAGTTACCCTGAGATGGCAGTGGTTTCAGCAGTGCTCTCTTTGTCTCTTTCTCTAATCTATCTATTAAGCTATCTATGTTTGCTGGTAAACACACAGTTGTTAGTTTCCACTGACTGTCAACCAGGTACCCTGTTGTTTTGACAATGTCTGGAGGCATAAATTGCTCCACTGTCTGATCCAGTTAAATTCAGGTTACTTTGTAGGGGTAGGTTTTGAGGCAAGTCTTTGCAGGTATCTGACTCTTGGTTGTAGGAGGGGGTTCTTATTAACTCTCTCTTTCCCTATTTCTCTTTGGCATTCTAGTTGTCCTGTGGTTTCCCCCTTTTTCTCATGGAGCTACCACCCTTCTCTTTTCTTACTTGTGCACTGCCATATTCTCTATTGATTTGGGATCCCTTAGGCTTCAATTCTTCCACACTCCACGTCAAATAAAGTCAGTTCCTTTGGGAAGAGTTTTGGAGTCCTCTGTTCTTATTGATCTTTTTCCACTTGGACACCATCTCTGAGCTACTACTCTGGTGTTGTGGGTAGGGACAGTAGCCTACTTCCCTCTAAAAGATACCCCTGCTTTATGAGCAGGGTGTTGGGTGGAGGCACTGAGTTCTAATCTTCTTGGCTTGTCTCTCCCGATGTGGAACCTTTATCCTTCTGGTAAGCTGTGATAGGACCACCAGTATCCCCCCCCACCAGTCTGTCTCTGCTGTTATAAAGCCTCCATTTTATGATTGAGGCCTGGGTGGAGGAAGTGAGCCCTCAGACTTTCAGATACACTTGTTAGGAATTTAACCTCTGCAACTTAGAGCTAAGGGAGTGAGAATTCTGGGAATCTTCCCCTTCTGTGGAGATATCACAGCATTATAATGGGAGTTGTAGGGAGAGGGAACCCTGTCTTCTTTGCCTCACTTGCCCAGAGTAGAGCTTCTGTCCTTCTGAGCTGGAGGTGGGGAGATGGTGGGAATGTGTCATTGGTTCTAGTGCCATAGACTCTTGTGTACTTACTGAGACTTGGTAGGTTATGTTGAATATATGTTTCTTCATTTGTTATAGGTCCTTAGAAAAATTTCCAGTATAAATACATGTGTTTTTAAAAAACAATGTTCACCAATTACATTTGTTTGCTGAGGAGCTATTTTTTAATTTTTGACTTTTGTCCACAAATCATCATTGATGGACTGTGTCTGTAAATATTTTCTCGTCATTCTACTTTTACCATATGTTACTTTTATAGCTATCATTCGCATAATTAACTAGGTGTGGTAGTGTGAGGGGTAGGGGGATAGAGATGAAAGGTGAGAATGTCTCTGTATCTCAACCCTGATTTCTGCTCTCTAATTCCCTACTCATGTAGGTACCAGGAACTCATTTATAAATTCTACCAGAAGTAGAAGTTAGGCTGCTCTACATCCCTATTTTTATTCCTCCATTTTTAAAAACATGTAGATCACAAATATTACTTTTCTTTCTGACAAATATATTCATTTAATTTTGATCCTTTTTACTTATGTTGTTAGATATCCCTTTACAAAGTATCATATAATTGGATTTGTTTACTTTTTAAATCTAAATTGTGATACTTTGTCTTTTGTTAGATACATTTAATATATGAATTTTAATTGTCTGTTAAAATCTCATATTTAAATGTGGGCTTATCTATTATGTCTTATAGTTCTGTTAGTCTTTCCTCTATATGTTGAAGTTATGTTATTTAGTACATACTGATTTAGAATAGATTCATCTTTCTGGAGGATTGAAATTTTTATCATTACGAAGTGATCTTCTATATCTATAGTAATGATTTTTACCTTAAAATCTATTTTGTTTTATTTATAGCTATACCAGCTTTCTTTTAATTTCTACCTCTTTGAAAAACAGCCTACACTTAGGTGCTTTTGCAATATTCAGTCTTTACTGAATTTCATTGTTTAGTCTGCTCCATTTTTCTTTAATATATTTATATATATTTTATATATAAAATATTTATATAATTTTATGTATTTTATTTATTTAGCTAATACTTATTTTGATTTAGTCTGGTTATATTTAATATAGTCAGGGGCATAATTGGGTTTAAATATTTTGTCTTATTATTTTCTTTTATATGTGATGAAACTTCTATAGACTATTTGATTTTCTTTCTTATTTTTTATTGTTTCATTCCTCCCAAGTCCGTTCAGCTTGGAAATTTTGCATTTGTTGCTTTGCTTTTAATGGTTTTCCTAATTACGGTGAAACAGCAGAATTTAATACTTAGCATTCTTAGCAATTCCAACAAAGATCTTGAAATATCTTAATGCCATTTGATTATGTGTGAAGCCTCTGCTGTTAGTTCTCAGAGGGCACAGTCTTGAGCATGGGTGCCGTCATCCCATGCAACTTCTTACCTTTGATGCCACTGTTGCTTTGTATTGAAATCTATATATATATGTGTGTGTGTGTTAAACAAGATATTATTATATTGTTTAATATAGTCAATATTCATTTAAATTAATTTGCATATTAATTCTTTTCATTGCCCTTCATTCATCCCTGAATCTCCCCATTTTGTTTGGGATCATTTTTCTTTTGTCTAAGAACACCATCATATTTCCTTTAGTGTGGGTCTGCTTTTTAAAATTTTGCTTAGTTTTTGTTTTTTTCTGAACATGTCTTTATTTCATCTTCAATTGTGAAGAATATTTTTACTTAGTATAGAATTTTAAGTCACAAATTAGTTTCTTTCCGCACTTTGATACCATTGCATCATCTTTGAAATACAGAAGTTTCTTTTGAAAAGTCGACTGTAAATTGTCACTTCATTCAATGGAATGTATATTTACATTTTCTCTTTATCTTCAGTTTGTATCAGTTTTAGTATGAAACATTAGGAGTGATTTTCTTTTTATTTATACTACTTTGCAATTTTAGGGCTCGTTTTATATGTGGATTGCTGTCTTTCATCAGTTTTAGAGATTCCTAAGCCATTATTCTTCAAATATTACTTCTGCCTAGTTGTCTTTCTGTTCTCATTATGGGACCCAATTACAACTGTGCAATACTTTTGATCATGTCACCTATATCTCATGTGTTTTTTCTGTTTTCCATTTTGTTTCCATTTATGCCTTATTCTGCGTACATTTTTTTCAGGCTTATATTTGAGTTTCCTAATGCTCTCTTTATCTGTGACTAATCAAAGATAAAGTCAACCATTGAATTTGTAGCTTAAGTATATTTCAATTCCAAGGTGTATTAGTTTCCTAATTTGCTGTAAAAAATTACCACAATTTAGTGACTTAGAGCAAAAATTTATCTTTCTGGAGGCTAGCAGTCCAAAATTGGGCACAGTGTGCTCACTCCAGGGATTCTAGCTAAACATTCATTACTGACTTCTTCTAATTTCTTTTAGGCATTCTTTGACTTATGACTACATCTTTCCAATTCTTGCCTCCCTGGTTACAGTGGCTTCCTTTCTATCTGTCTTGTCCTTTTCTGACTGTCTCAAATCCCCTTATTTTTTCTCTTACAAAGACATTGTCATTGGATTTAGGATCCATCTAGATAATCCAGGATTATCTCCTCATTTAAAGATCTTTAACTTAATTACATTTGCAAAGACCCATTTTACAAATAAGGTAACATTCATAGGTTCCTGGAATCAAGATGTGGATATATCATTTGAATATACCATTCAACCCACTGCATAGAGTTTATATTTGCATCACTTTTGTTTCAAATTCTCTGCTTAAATCTCCAAACTTGTCATTTAATTTCTTAACCATAATAATAACAGTTTTAAAAGCCACATCTGATTGCTCTAATTTTAAACATCCTGTGGTCTGTTTTTATTATTGTTTTTCTGTCTTTTATAAAAATTAGTTCCTTTTTGTTTGACGGTTTTTGTTTGACTGCCAAATATGTTAAAAAGCTGAACTAATTTTTGGATTTTGGGTGATATTATCTTTCTCCTGAGAAGTATAATTTCTGTTTCTGTAAGTCAGTTAGCCTAAGGGCAGATACTTAAATTCAGTCACAGGATGAGCTGATTCTAAGCTTGGCTTTCTTACTTATGATGACTAGTCTATGTCTTTTGCACCTTTGCTTCTAGTGTGTAGCATTTTGGACTACCAGAGAGAAGCCTGGAATGTTAAACAGGTCTCTCCTCTTTACATGCTGAGCTCCAGTTTTCTCTAAGCTTCTTAAGAATGGTCTAACAAAAGCTCTATTTTGATTCTCTACATCTCACCCTATGCTCTGTGCTCAACATCTCAGCCTCTCAGTCTTAAATTGCATATTTGCACATGTTTTAATGTGAAAGGCAAAGTCAAATGTTGGGCTCACTGACCCGAGTGACTCTTCTCTCTAAGATCCTGCCTTCCCCAACTTATAGTTCCCCCATTCTCTCTAGCAGATGTTAACAGATATATTAGTTTGGTTTTACACAGCTGTATGGTTATTCTGAAAAAAACTTCTGAGGCCAAATTCTACCTGATGATCAGAAATACATTAATTTTGTTTTTATTAATGCTTTTATTTCAGTAATTTTTAATTTTATCTTTGGAAATATGCCCCTGTCTTACATTGGAGCTTTGTTGTCTCCATATATTTTAAGTTCTCTTGCATCACTTTAATTTCTTTGATTTTTCTTTGGATTCTGAGAGTTTTTAATGTTTCTTCTCTACTTCACTGAACTTATTCCATGGAGACTAATTTGTTTTTTTACTGCCACTAGTTGAGAATATTACTTTATTTTTCTGATTAAATTTTCTTTATTTTCCTATACTATTTATATCATTGTCATTACGTCCTTGTGGTGTCATTTTATTTGAAATGTATAGCCATATCACTGTCAATTCTTGTGATTATGTATAGTCTTCTAGTACTTCTTTATGGTTTTACAATTTACCAGATTTAGGAATATATTATTTTGGTGAAATTTCACTAGAGAGGTCCAATTTCCCTTGCTTCACAACACTATTTCATAATTAAATTGCATTTAATTTTCTTGTTTCTTGACATAATTCTTAAACGTAAAATATTTACCAATATATAATAAATGGCCTTATAGCTCAGATTTTACTCTTTGTTACATAAGCACTTGCGATAAATCTTTGGTTATATAGATTGAGGTCAAATCTTACAACTCTTACCCTTACAAATCTTACAACTCTTCCTGTTGTTCGTCAGAAATTCATCTATTGCCTATTGGACATTCAGGCGGTTCATCTCCACCTTTGAGGCATCATCACCTACTTCGAGTGTCTGCTTCTCTCACATTGTGATCCAGGAGATTATAAGAAAAACTTTGATACCTATAATTCACTGCCTCCAGAGAATTTCTTTTCACCTTTTCAAATACTGTTTTGTTTTTTTTATTTGAGGCTACTATATTTTCTAAATAAAGTGGTTTTTTTTTTATTTTTTTGAGGGTTCTCTGTTTCAAAGTACACTGTCACCATTTTTTTCTGTATATTCTATTTTGGAAGCAGCATCCTTTAAGTGCAGATTTTAAATGTCTGTGTTCCTTTTCCTAGCACTGCTCCTTATTTCTTTGTTCTTATTAACTCAGATTCTCATTCATATTTTTCTATCAGCAAGACCACATATAACCTTGTGTACCTTGTAAATTTTAACTTGGGTGACCGTACCTCCCAGTGTTCATGGGCCTGACTTGTTTATGCCTGTGATCCCAGCATAGGTATTCTGTTGCTCCCTTTCACTCAACAGTGACCAGGTGTAGATGATCATTTTTTATCACATTTATTTTTTATCTCCTCAACAAACTGTAGTCTTAAGAAGTGGCTTTATGTACACATTGTTGTATAGGTCTATCTAATAATTTGTTTCTTTATATTTTTGTGTAACAACAAAAAAGTATGTGCTAGGATTATTTTAAGATAGCTTGGCTTTAAGAATGGAAATCACAGTATTTTTTTTTAATGTTTACCTTTTCTTCTTATAAATCCATATGCCACAGGGCAGAAAACTTATTTTAGAATGACCTGAAACAAACAAATCACAGAGAAAGCAGAAGAGCTGAGTTTGTGAAATGTTCAATCCAATTTACATGAAGAATAGGGTTAGGAAAACGTCAGATAAACCTTCAAACACCATAAGATTTATCTAACCTAAGAAAATAGACATTAAAGTATTGCCCATAACTAATAATGATACATTATTCTTAAAAAACCTCAGGGAAATAGCTGGTAGCTGTCATTATTATAGATCATTATTTTCTATTCTTTAGAAAATGTTAATATGTATATCAGAAAATGGCATTCTTTTCTTGTTCTACGCTGTCAGTTAAGCTCAAAACGTATTAAAAGCAATTATAAAAATAGATTTATCTTTTTGAAGTGACAAAAATCATAGATATATTCTTTTTAGTTGGATTAATAAATGAACTGGTGTTTGGTGGTTTAATTTTTAAATATGAACGTTTTAACAGAGGCTGCCAAATCCATATAGCAAGTATTATATTCTCTTATGATGCTTTTAAAAGCTTTGAATGCCTATTTCAAACGAGTAGATATACTATTAAAGCTTACTGGTAGAGCATGTGCCAATTCCAGCAGCAGTATAAAAAAGCATGATTGATGAAATAACACTACAGCTTACAAGAAACCTGCCAACCTTGTTGTCCACTAAAGTGTACATCTTGAAATAGGAATACATTTAAGGAATGGGTTTCCAGGTATTGTAAACTAAAACTTAATGTTAATCTTGCATCAGTATTCAAACCATCTTCATCATTTTAAATAGGTCATTTTATGCAATGTGTATAAATGTGGGATTTGTTTTAAATGACATATGCCATTCCACTTATAGATTTGATTAAGTAGGAAGAAATAGCTACCCTCAACTTTCTTATAAGAAGGTTCTCAAACTGGTTTCTAATCAAAGAGATAAAAAGAGGAGATTCTTAAGGATTTATTTCGGTGTTCTGTGTGGTCAACAATGCTGATAAGTATTCTGGAGAAATCCTCAGTGACTTTTACTTTCCTGCCTTTTCTGGGCCATATTTCAAGGGTCTGTAACATAAATCCTCCAAGTAAGACCAGAAGTCTTATATACAGGAACAGTTTATCATTTAGATATCACTCATTGATCGCCTTACATGCATTCAAGTAATGAAGAGACAATTCTTTTACAATATCAAAAATAAATACCACATAATCCTTAATGTTTATAAACAATTCTCACCAGCTTGGATACATGGTTTATCAGCTCCTATGTTTCTTTAGTAAAACTTTAGAAGGGTTCTAGAAAGGGAATGCTCGTTGAGGCATGTAGATCAATACCACCAAGAGGAGACAGCTGAACTTGATGCAAGGCATAAGTGTTAAAAAAAACTGACATAAAACTGTACCATATTATGAAAAATCCCTTTTATCCTGATCCAACCCTAATAACTACCTTAGCTTGGATTTTTTTTCTCTTTTTTCCCACTGATATCCTTTCTAATGTATTATAATTTTATGCATTGTTTTTACTAAATTGCCACCCACCTGCCCTTAACTATCTATTGCGGTCTGTCAAAAATATCCATATATTTATCATATGCAATGGCATTTTTTTTTAGCTTTATTGTATTCAATCTCTATGATGTATTTAAAACAGGAGGCCACTCCATTTTATGCTACCACTTTCTTTCCTTGGGCTTCTGTAACATTTCAAAACCCTGACGTTCCTTCCCACCTCACTTTTCTCTTTCTTTGGTTTCAACCATCCCTTCCCCTTTCTTTTCCATGGTCTTCTTTCCTATATGTATAAGCATTAGCTACACCAGGGATCAGTCTTGTCTCTATTATTTTTTCTTTTCCCCTGCCTGATTCTGTTCACTTCAACTATGGCTCCATTAATGATAGTCTCTAAATAGGAAGCACAGTGACTGGAAAGGAACTAATGCAGATAAATCTAAGGGTTTTCATTGAAAACATTCAGGCAGCCAGTATTTAATTTTAGTGCTCTTTAAAGTGGTGTAGAGAGAAGATCATGGTTTTTTTGTTTGATTGCTTTTTTTTAAATTTTGGAGTTTTTTGATGAAAAACTTTCTGGTTTTTAAAGTAGTTTGCCATAAAATGGTAAATAGATTAATATCATAAGATTAAAACAAGTGAAAAGAGAAATTCAATAAAGAGTACATTGGTATTTTCCATTTGTAGCTTACAATTAATTATTCTTCTGTATTTACTGATTATAATTGAAAATACCACTTGCAAGGAAATTTTTGGAGGGATTTTTCACATAAAGTAAATATATTCAATTTGAAGGTATTTCAGTCAACCTCTTTGGGCTTAAATTTGCTTACAATATGTGGTTCTTGGCCCAGAATTCATTTTATGTCTTTTTGAGAAGGGCACATAATTATGTGTCATCTGGCAAGCTTTTGACTGAAGATGAATTCCTGTAAATTTTGTCCATTTTGTAGTTGTTAATTTTCCCTAAGATGCTGAGTCATGTAATTTTCATTGAGAAAAATAACATAGTTGATGGGAGGAGGAAATATGATAGTCTTCATTTTCTCTATAATTTATTATATAGTTAGAAGGCACATTCTCATCAGAAGAAGAAATAGATGAAGCCTTTTGCATTTTTATATTATTTCAGCGGCTAGTGATTTTTTTCTGAAGACAGTAAATATAGTGAGCTCCTTTTTTGAGATTTGCTATAGACCCTATTTTTTTTAATTTGAATTTGTACCTTTTGTAACAATCTGTGTGAAACCGAAATCACAAAACAAAAAATAAGTTCATAATTTTCTATAGTACACTAAGCACGGGAATATGCTGCTGCAAAAATTCCACAAGGAGTTTTAAGAAAGTTGAGATTTTCCTTTGGTATCATACTCTTTCCTGGTTGTGAGATGGTAGCTGGTACACCAGGAGTTAGTCATGAAAAAAAGAAGAAATGAAGGGTAAAATATGCCCTCTATATAGCACTTTTTTAAAAGATGCTTTTTCAAAAACCCCAATGCTTGTGTACCGCTATTCAGAAATTAGTCACAGGGTCATCCTGATATGGAAGACAGGCGGGGGCTTAACACATGGCTACACAGAAAAGGCAAATGGCTATTGGGTAGGCAACAAGCAGTCTGCCCAACAATCTTGAATACTTAACCTCAAGTCAAGTTTGCATACATTTTAAAAATTCAAATCTCCCAAGAATCCTTTTAGGTAGATACTTTTATAAATCTCATTTGACAGACAAGAAAATGGAGGTTTATATGGGCTAAACAGCTTGCCCATAGTCACACAGGTAGAAAAGGATTTTGAACTTATTTCTACTTGAAACAATTGCTGAGCTCTTAAACACTATACTTCACTGCCTCTGAGCTGGTGCTCCTGGTCTTTTGTTGACTATTCCAGGAGAGCAGCACTGGATTCCAAAGATGAAAGAACTCACTGAAAGACACCCAGGAAACCTGGACTAATATATGAATACAGCAACCTTCTAAAAAGTTCATAGACCCAGGGTATCTGCAAAGAGTTATTAATCTGATTGCTCTGCTTTTTCTTAATTTATTAAGAAGACAGGGTACTATGAACTTTTTCTAATACTGTGAAATCCATTTAAAGATGGAAAGAGCCTCTTTATAGGAGTAAAATTTTTAAATATTATGTTTCTGAGAACTGAGGCATTTTACAATTCTGGATAGCTCCTTTGTTAAAAATAATTTCTTGATCAGTTTGTGGGTAATTGGAGTAGTAAGATACTATTGGTTGATAAACTCAAAACCTGTTCTCATTCACCTTTCTTCTTCCTTGCCTCTACCAAAAAGACTGGAAAAAAACTGTCCTTGCTCTTTCAGTCTCTCTTCACGCTAAGGAAGGCCAAGTAATACAGTTCTAATTAATGCTATACAAAAGGAGGTTTCTTTGGGTGTTTCTGGGAAATCTCATTTTCATACCTAAAGGGACAGATGCAGTAGGAGCTATGGCATTTTGAAGCCATTTTGAAACCACAGATTTTCAAAGAGATGCTGGCCTTGATATCATTGAGTTGCTGAATCAGTGCCTACTTCCAGATTTATTTTCTTTATCCCCACCTTGTTTTTGCAAACTTTAATTCCCTCTAAATTACTTCTAATTAATATGGCTTTTCAACAAAAGCCATAACCATTAATGGATTGATTTATTAAAAAAAAAAGCCTTAAGAAAACTGGAGATATTGATTCCATATAGAGATGAAAATACTCCTATAGGTTTGGGGTTTTGGACACAGAAAGTGAATGCTACATATAGAATTTAGATATCCACAAGAGGATAACAAATATATTTGTCCATTGACAAATGATGCTTTTTGTTTCTTATGCAGAAGACAAAATAAGCACGAGACATTAGCAAAAACTAGACTGACTTCGTAGAACGGTCCTGCTCTTGGCTGTCAAAAATTGGATAAACTTGCTTTCTAATACACACAGCCTTAACCAGGTTCCTCAGTTCACTCTCTTGTAAAGAAGTCCAATCCACTCTTGGTTTATGGGAGTCCTAAGATTAATGATGATCCATCAAGTTGCTTTTCCACCTCTCTTTTCAATGTGGGTATATGGGTAATGCTATTGTAGATATAATTTGCTGTAACTCAAGATTTCCTTTGTTCATACAAAAACAAAAAAGAGAATCTGTAGGCAGAAGGCAAGGAATATACTTTAATCTTAATTTATGGTTTTTCTTGCAAGAGAAATCTTTTAATTCTTTTTCCATTTCAGTGTTTTCTTTGAGAATCTTGTGTCTTATTTTAATTTCTTTCTAGCCTAAAATTATGATCTACGTATATAAGTGGATGTGCTCTTTTGATTTAGAAACTTAATTGATGTTCATTTCCACTGTCTTTGTTCCCATGTTCTATTTTATGTCATTCAAGGGGATTGTGGCTGAGAATTTAAGAAGACAGCTATATGTTGATCAAGGTGAGACAATACTGAGCCTTGAATAAAGGCAGAAGAGATCATGCAGAGATGGTGAATGTGAATGATAGGAGGCAGCATTGGCAAACTCTGGTAACATTTTCTGTGGTGATGAGAGTGGAGAGAAAGTGTGAGAAATTTAAGATAGTTAACAAATTTTTCTTTGGCCTTAGTACTACCTTGATTTAAGGAAAGATAATGAGTCAACTTGTGGATATACTGAGTTTCAAATATTTTTGAAATTATCATGTCAAAATGTTCAGTAAGCAGTTATTTATGTGGATTTAAGTTAGTAGCTTATAAAACAAAGACTGATCTATAGATCTCAATTCAGGAGTTAGAGCAAAAAAGACTCTAGATGAAGTTACTGGTGTAGGTAAGTCTGCACAGAATGAGGGTATAGATTCAGAAGGAGATAAGAGACATGTTTGTTAAGGAACCATGAATAAATTGAGCATACAAAAGGTAGGAACTGAAAGAACCCCTACTACATACACATTGAGATTAGATTGAGTGGGTAGAGAGCAAAGTGAGTAAAGAAAGCCAATGAGGTGAAATTGCTTAAGGAAAGAGAAAACAACAATATCAAATTCCATGACTATTCCTAAAAGATAAGTGCTAAATAATTTCTACTGAATTTCTGATGTCTAAATTAGAAGAACATTTTTAGCACAGCTAGTGGCAGAAGGAATAGGGAAACAGGAAATGAAAAAATTTGACAGTAGAGAGAAGAGTAAACATAGAAGAAGCACTAGCTAGAGAAGGACTTAGAGATGGATAAAATATGTAAACTTTTAATTAAAAAAATTATTATAAGCATGTACTGGTGCTAAAGAGAAGGGCTAATAGAGAGATTGAAATTGCAAGGAATAAGAATAGTAAATGGAGGACATCTGAGCAGGCAAAAATGAATGTGCGTTCAAGATGTGTGTGGGTGGAATGGGAACAAGGCTGCAACGAGAATTCATTTTTATTTTTATTCTTAATATAGTTTTAATTTTTATTTTTATTAGAGAAATTGTTGGGTTATAGAACAATCGTGCATAAAACAGGATTCCCATACACCATGCATTGGTATGGACCATTTTTATGATTGTACTAATCAAAGTCCATGGTTTACTTTGGGCTCACTGTTTGTGTAGTGTAATTCCATGGATTGTTTTTAAAGAGGGTATTCTGCTACCATATATACAACTAAACATTTCTGCTTTTAATCATATTCAGGTATGTATTTCAGTGCCATTAATTGCGTTCACAATGTTATACTACAATCGCCACCATATATTACTAAAACAGTTCCATCATTTCAAGTAGGAATCCCATATATTTTAAGCCTTAACTTCCAATTCTCTTCTCTGACCCAATTCTGTGGTAGCCTGTATTCTAGATTCAGACTCTATGAGTTTGCTTATTTGGATTGTTTCAAATCAGTGAGATCACACAATATTTGTCCTTTTGTGTCTGACTTATTTCACTCAACGTGATGTCTTCAATGTTTATCCACATTGTCACATGTATCAGGACTTCATTCCTTTATACGGTTGAATAATATTCCATTTTATGTATATACTACATTTTTTTTATCCATTCACTGCTTGATGGACACTTGGGTTCTTCCCTCTTTTGTCAATTGTGAATAATGCCACTATGAATATTGGGGTGAAAATATCTGTTCAATTCCCTGTTTTCAATTCTTTTGGATATATATTTAGTGGTGGGATTGCTAGGTGATATATTAGTTCTTTAATTAGCTTTCTGAGGAACTGCCAAACTGTCTTCCTGAATGCCTGCACCATTTTACATTGCCACCTGCAAACAATGAGTATTCCTATTTCTCCCATCCTCTCCAAAACTGGTTACTTACCATTTTTTTTTAATAGTAGTCATTCTAATGGGCATGAAATGTCATTGTGATTTTGATTTGCCTTTCTCTGATAGTTACTGATGTTGAGTACCTTATGTACTTTCTGTCAATATTTATATCTTTGGAGAGATGAATGTTCAGGTCTTTTGCCCATTTTTAAATTGGGTTATTTTGTTTTTTGTTGTTGTCAAGTTGAAGAATTTATCTATATATTCTAGATATTAATCCTATCAGATATGTGGTTTCCCAATATTTTCTCCCACTGTGTATGTTGTTTTACATTTATGGCAAAGTCCTTTGAGGACCAAAAGTTTTTAATTTTGATGAGGTCCCATTTGTCTATTTTTTGTTGTTGCTTGCACCTTTTTTTGTAATTTTGTTGTAAATTCTAAGAAACTGTTACCTAACACAAGGTCCAGAAGATGCTTTTCTACATTTTCTTCTAGGTGTTTGACAGTTCTGGCTCTTATATTTAGGTTGATGGTCCATTTTGAGTTAATTTCTTTATGAAGTATAAAGTAGGAGTCCTCCCCCCCTCCTTTTTTCTTCTTCTCCTTCTCCTCCACACTTCTCTTCTCTTTCTTCCCCTCATCCTCTTCCTTCTCCTCCTCCTTCTGCTCTTTTTCGTCATCCTCCTCCTCCTCCTGTTTTCTTCCTCCTCCTCTTCTCCTTCTCCTGACATCTTTTTCTCCTCCTCCTTCTTCTTCCAAATAGAGGTCCAGTTTTCCCAGCACCGTCTGTTGAAGACTATTCTTTCCCAATTAAGTAGTCTTTGCCACCTTTTCAAATATCAGTTGACCACAAATGTGAGGATTGGTTTCTGAGTTCTCAGTTCTACCCATTCATTCATCTATATGTCTGTTCTAACATTCTGTTTTTATTACTGTGACTTTGTAATACGTTTTAAGATTGGGAAGTGTGAGTCCTCCAACTTCATTCTTCTTTTTCAAGGTGGCTTTCCTTCCTCTTCCATTCGAATTTCCTTATAAGGGGTCCCTTCTTCTTCCATACAAATTTGATGATTGAGTTCTCCATTTCAGCAAAGGTTGTTGGCGTTTTGATTGGGTTTACATTGAATTTACAAATTGTTTTGGGTGGTAATATTGGCATCATAGCACTATTTAGTCTTCCAATCCATGAACACAGGTCTTCTTTGACTTCTTTTAGCAATGTTTTATAGTTTTCTGTATATGGGTCACTTACGTCCTTGTTTAAATGCATTCCTAGATATTTGATTGTTTTGGTTGCTATTGTAAATGGAATTTTTCTTGATTTCCTTCTCAGATTGCTCTTTACTAGTGTACAGATACATTGCTGATTTTGGCATGTTTCTCTTGTATTGTGATACTGTACTGAATTCATTTATTAGCTCTAGGAGCTTTGTTGTATATTTTTCAGGATTTCCTGTAAAAAGGATCATCTCATTGTCAATATGGGAAAATTTTCTTCCTTCTTTTCTAATTTGGATGCCTTTTATTTCTTTTTCTTGCCTAACTGCTCTAGCTAGAACATCCAGTACAATATTAAATAACAGTGGTGACAGTAAGTATCCTTGTCTTGTCCTTGATCTCAGAGGGAAAACATTCAGTTTTTCACCATTAAGTATGATGTTAATTCTGTTTTTTTTTTAATATGCCTTTTATCATATTAGGATGTTTCCTTCTATTCCTAGTGTTCTAAATGTTTTTTTTTTATCAAGAAAAGGTATTTTATCAAATGCTTTTTTTTTGCATCAATTGAGATGATCATGTGCTTTTTTCCTTCATTTGATTAATGTGGTGTATTATATTAATTGGTTTTCTTATGTTGAACCAATATTGCATACCACTTGACCATGATGTATAATTCTTTTAATATGCTGTTGGATTTGATTTGCTAGTATTTTGTTGAGGATTTATGCATCTGAATTCATCAGAGATATTGATCTGTAATTTTCTTCTCATGTGGTATCTTTATCCATCCTAGGTATGAGGGTGACATTGGCTTCGTAGAATGACTTTGGGAGTGTTCCCTCTTCTTCAGTCTTTTAGAAGGATTTAAACAGAATTGGAGGTAAATCTTCATGGAATGTTTGGTAGAATTCCCCTGTGACTTTATCTGGTCCTGGGTTTTTCTTTGTTGGCAAGTTTTTGATTACTGATTCAATCCCTTTATTAGTAATTGTTTCTTGACATCTATTTCTTCTTGAGTCAATGTAGATTTTTGTTGGTTTGGTTTCTAAGAATTTGTCCATTCCATCTAGGTTATCTAATTTATTGACATACAATTGTTCATAGTATCCTTTTACATTTTTTATTTTTATTTCAGCATGGTCAGTATTAATTTCACCATTTTTATTTCTGAATTTCATTATTTGTATCCTCTTTCTTATTTTCTTTGTCATTCTAGCTATAGGTTTGGTTTTATTGATCTTTTCAAAGAAAAAACCTTTGGTTTTGTTGATACTCTCTCTCTTTTTTTTAAATTCCTGTTTCACTTATCTCTGCTCTTTCTCATTTCCTTCCTACTGCTAATTTGGGTTTAGTTTGTTTTCCTTTCATTAATTATTCAAGTTTTGAGGTTATATCTCTAATTTGATTCTTTTTTTCTTTTTTAATGTAAGGATTTAGAGCTATAAACTTCTTCTCAGCATTGCCTTCATTGCATCCCATAAGTTTTGCATGTTGTATACATATTTTCATTCATCTCAAGTTATTTCCTAATTTTGCTTCTGATTTCCTCTTTAATCCATTGGCTGTTTAAAAGTATATTGTTTAATTTTCACATATTTGTGAATTATCCATTTCTCCCTCTGTTATTGATTTCATTCTTTTGTGGCCAGAGAATATACATTGTAAAATTTCAGTAATTTTGAATTTACTGAGACTTATTTTGTGTCCTAGCATATGGTATATCCTGGAAAATGATCCATGTGCACTGGAGAGAATGTATGTTCTGTCTTTGCTGCAGTTCTCTCTATATATCTGTTAGGTCTAGTAGGTTTTGTGTGTCATTCAAGTCATGTACTTGCTTATTGGTTCTGCTGATTAGATATTCTACCCATTATTGAGAGTGGTGAGTTAAATTCTCTTACTATTAATGTAGAACTGTAAATTTCACCCTTCAAATCTGTCAGTATTTATGCTTCATATATTTTGGGGCTCTGCAGTTAGTTGCATATATATTTATAATTGTTACATCTTCTTGTTGAACTGTTACCTTAATGAGTATTTAAGGACCATCTTTGTTCTCACAACTGTTTTTGACTTAAAGTCTCTTATACTTGATATTGGTATAGTTACCTTAGCTTTCTTTTGGTTACTTCTTGCAGGTATATTTTTTAAAATCATTTTTTTAATTGTGAAATAAAACATGCATGCAGAAAAGTAACTAATTTCACAGTGTAGTTTAATAAGTAGTTATAGAGCAAAAGTATGGTTTGGGTTACAGTTCTTCATTTTCAGGTATTTCCTTCTAGCTATTCTAATATATTGGAAACTAAAAAGAAATATCGATGTAATGATTCAGTAGTTATCCTCATCTGTTAAATCCTGTCTTCTCTGTTCCAACTCCTCCATCTCATTTGGTCCTTCTCAAAATCTTCAGAGATATTTGGACAATGACCATTATAACTTCTTCATTTTGAAAATGGGTGTCACCATTATGGGTTGGGGAAATGCAACTGGTTGATGTTCTTGGAGAGACTAGAACTTCTGCGTTTAGGGATTATCTGGGATAGGAATAATCTGGTGGCTTTAGGTTTCTGAAAAATTAAGTTAGTGAGTAAAACATTTACAGAGCTCAGATAGAACTGTAGGTATTCTTTAGGATTTTCAGGATACTGTTGGTCAGGGTGTGGCATACTGTGGAAATTTGCAATATCTAGTTGAAGCTTGCATTAGAGTAACCTCCAAACTGACCTCTTGACTCTATTTGAAATCTCCTAGCCACTGAAATCTTATTTTATTACATTTCTTTTTCTCCTTTGTTCAAGAGTGCATTCTCAATCCCATAACTTTAGATCCAGGCTCATCCCTGGGAGTCATGTCCCACATTGCCAGGGAGACTTACACCCCTGGGAGTTATGTTCTATGTCGTGGGGAGGGTAATGACTTTCTTGCAGAATTTGGCTGAGAGAGAGGGGGAGGGGGGCCACATCTGGGCAACAAAAGAAGTTCTGTGGAAGTGACTCAGGTATAATTATAGTAGGCTTAGCTTCCCCATTACAGAAATAAATTTCATAAGAGCAAGCCTCCAGATTGAAGCCTTGGTCTTTTAACTCAGGAGTCCCTAATGGTTGAGAGACTATCAGAAATTTCCCATGTTGGGAAGTTTAATTGTTCCATATTTTTCCTCCAGTGTTCAAGAGACTTTGCAAATACATTTTTATTATCTGCCCAACATACTCTGGAATATATCAGGTTATTACATTAAATTGTACAGAATTACAAGATCTCATTCCATTTTCTACCCTCCATGAACTGGCTGAACAGGTTAAGTTAGATTGTGTGCTACAGAAAATTTAAATTTTGGACCAAATAATTATCTCTTTTTTTTTGTTGTCACACACAAAATATGAAGTTTTAAAATACAGACAATATTATCCTTTATCCTGTATTCTTATTAACCTTATTCCCAACCAGATTAGCTTTGCTCATATCTCTAATTGAAATTTGATCTATTTTTTTTTTACTTCCTTAACAGTTGCTGTATGGAGTAATGCTGACTTTCAGAGCTTCAGAATCCTAACTCTGAGTCTTAGGTGTCACACAGGTACCCCAAGTTCCAGGGAAATATCAAGTTATACATATAGAGCACAGTTTCTCAGAATTTAGAATAACTGTTAAAACTTAGGAATAGCTGTGACTGCTATAGGATTCCAATATAGGTCCTAATTTTCTTCTAACTATTTTCTAAATAAGACCGTATGATATTTGCCATTTTGTTTCTGGCTTGTTATATACAACGATGTCCTCAGGGTTCATTCACCTCGTCGCGTGCCTCATGACTTCATTCCATTCTATAGCTGCACAATATTCCATCATATGTATAACATCACAGCTCGTCCTTCTGCTCCTCAGTTGATAGACCCTTCAGCCACCTCGGTCCATTGGCTAACATGAATAATGCCACCACAAATATCAGTATGAAAATGTCTATTCGAATGCCTACTTTCAGTTCTTCCAAATATATTTCTAGAAACTAGGTTGCCTAATCATTTAATCTAACCTCCTTTGAATATGCTACATTATTGTCAAGAGGCTGCACCATTCTGCTACCATACAGACATTGAATATGTATACCATTCTCCGCATTTTCTCTAGCACTTGAATTTTCTGTTCATTCATTCATTTTGAAGCTGCAGATTTTGTTGAGATATACTCACATAGCATGTATTCTACCCCCCAAAAAACAATCAATTTCTCACCGTATCCTCATTTAGTTGTACAGTCATCCTCACTCTCAATTTTAGACAATTTTCATTGCTCCAAAGAGAAAAATAACAGATAGACACACCCACACCAAGAGAAAACACACAAAAAAACCCATAACTCTTACTCTCCCCAATTATTTATTCCTAGCATTGTTGTGGTACTAGTGAGGTATTCCTGTTAAGTATAGTTTTTAGCATGCAATAAGTAGTTTTTCTCATATGCCACACTCTTATTAACTGTTGTGCAAGTGTCATACCTTTGAAGTCATTCATGCAAGAACTTATTTATATTTGTAGTGCTAATTGGTGATATACATGGCTTTAAATAACTTCTTTCCATATATTCAGGTTCAGTACAGCACTATTACTTATAATCCCACAAATAAATTGCTATCACCTCTATCCATTCACATACATCTAAGTTCTACCTTGTTAACATGTCTGTACATATTATGTAACTGCTCCCTCTTTTCTAGCTTCCATTTATCTCTAGGTTCCCTGTACTCTGAGTTTAAGATTCTGAGTTTACACATGGTAATGAACACCTCTTATTCTGATTTTGTTTATTTGCATCTTCTTTGTTTTTGACTTTGTCAGTCTAGCTAAGGGCTTGTCAATCTTGATGATCTCAAAGAACCAACTTTTGGTTTTATTGATTCTTGCTATTGCTTTTTTTCATACTCTAGTTCATTTATTTTTGTTTTAATCTGTGTTATTTCTTTTCTTCTATGTGCTTGCTTTAGGGTTAGTTTGCTGTTCTTTCTCAAGCTTCTTCAGTTGTTCAGTTGGTCTTTGGTTCTAGCTCTTTCTCCCTTTTTAATATGTTTAGAGCTGTAAATTTCCCTCTAAGCACCTCCTTTATTGCATTCCATAGGTTGTGATGTGTTGTATTATCATTATCATTTCTCTCCAGATATTTACCAAATTCTCTTGTGATTTTTTCTTTGACCCACTGATTTGTTTATTAGTGTGTTGTTGAACCTCCACATATTTGTGAATGTTCTGTTTCTTTAGTGGTTATTAATTTCCAGCTTCATTCCATTTGATCATAGAAAGTGCTTTGAAAATTTTCAATCTTTTTAAATTTATTGAGATCTGTTTTTGTACCCCAGCATATGATCTCTCCTGGAGAACATTCCAGGAGTACTAGAGAGCCCTCTTAGTTTCTGGTGAGAATTCAAAACTCGATCTATTGGGGCCTCTCTTGTACAAAATACATTGTTTTTCTTCTGCAGCTTTCAGACTGTATCCTTATCTTTTGCATTTTGCAGTGTAATCAATATATGACAGGGTGTATTTTTCCATGATTATCCTGTTTGGAGTTCTGTGTGCTTCTTGGATGTGCATGTTCACATCTTTCGCTAAGTTTGTGAAGTTCTCTCTCATTATTTCTTTGACTAATCCTTTTGCCTCTTTCTCTCTTTCTTCACCTTCTGGGACTTCCATAATGCATATACTAGTGTGCTTCATGGTATCCTATAGCTGTCTTAGGCTATTTTTGTTTTTAATATTTCTCTTTTCCTTCAGCTCTTCAGCTTGACTCATTTCAAGTATATTTTCTTCAAGTTGACTAATTCTTTCTTCTGCCAGCTCTAATCTGCTCTTGGGCATTTTTCATTTCAGATAACATGGTCTTCAACTCTAGTAGTTCTGTTTGGTTCCTTTTTAAAATTTCTCTCTTTACTTACACTCTCATATTGCTCATTCATTTTTTTTCCCTGACTTCCTTTAGTTCTTTCTCTGTATTTTCCTTTAATGTTCTTGAGCATTTTTAAGGTCATTTTTAAAAGGCTATGATTGGTATGTCTACATTCTCATCTTCTTCATTGGTGTTTTCTATATTTTTATCTTCTTCCTTTGGATGGGCCATCATTTCCTGTTTGCTTTCCTTGCATCCTTTGGTTTCACACTGTACATTTTAATGTTTTAAAATATTAACTCTGAGAGTTACTCCCTGGAATGCCTGACTGTAGTTTTGTAACCAGCTGGTAGTAAAACATAAACTTCCTTGACCTTTAGCCCTCCTATCAGGAACATCTGCACAAGACAAATGCAGTATGCAAGGTTTTCCCTGTCATTCTGGGCCTGTGTCTAGTCCTGGGCTTTTGCTTCTTAGTTGTTTTGGAGTTCCCCTCTTTACAAGAGTTTGCTTGCCTTTTCTGCTTCCCAGGAGACTGATCTCCCTCTCTCAATTGTTTGAAGTTGACAGTGCTTTGTCTCAGACTCTCTGCCTCTATAGTTTTTTGTTTGTTTGTTTGTGTGTGTGTGTTGCAGTCCTTTCATTATCTCATGATGCTTTTTCTTGGAGGGCAAATTCTGTGAGGAGGGTCACCTTGGAAAGGACTTTCCCACATTAATCTTTCCCAGCCAAAACTTGGTCAAGGACAAGACCCATGGAGGGGATGCAGGACATCTTCAAAGTGCCCAGGGAAATCAGGAAGGGTGCCAAAATATTTTTAAACAGCTTTCCAAAGCTGATCTTTCCTGGTCCTCCTAGCAAATGCAGCCTTCAGTTAACTTCCCCCCACACTCCTGAGGAAGCTTTATGTCTCTAAATCCCTACTGCCTCTGCTCCAGTCTGGGACAGGTTGAAACAATGACTGCTGCTGCTTTCATCCAGAGTGGGGTTGAAATAATAGCTGCCTATGCCCTTTTCCAGAGGAGGTCAAAATAATTGTTGCCCTCAGAGCCAGAACCTAGCAATCCAAATTCACTATTCAAAATCTGTGATCAGTGATTGGCCATGCACACCACTGTTTTTGAGAAAGAGCATTATTATGTCCCTTGCAGCTAGCCAGGGACTGGACCTAATGGTGGTCTGCTGTGAGAGCGGGGAATGGGTGTGAAGATCAGTAGTATTTACTAATCTACTAGATGTGGGGAGTAAAAGGTGAAGTATAAGGAGAATTTCAAGAGATTCTAAAGCTCCTAATTTGGGCATCTAATGAAAACATGTTAAAACTAATAAGGAAGGATTTCAAGTATGAGTTAAAGTTCCATTTCTGGTACCTTTAATTTTGGCTGCCTATGGAATATCCAGGTAGACAGTGGAGTAGTCATTTAGGTGGTTGGAAATGAGATGGACATCAAAGGCCATATACAGGAATATCAGAGGCATTGTGATATGGAGGATATTGCTGAAGCCATAGGAATGGAGGAATTTCTTGGAACTGGGAGAGAAGAGGAATGCCTTGCATGAAACCTTCAGGAATTTAGAGCCAATTGGCAGAGAAGTCAGGCAAAAGAGTGAAAATAATTACTCAAAGGCTGTGGAAATTGAAGCAAAAGAAACAGAATCACAAAAAATAACATCTGTTCAGATTTTGTTGAAATGCTGGTGCAAGGTCCAGTTATAGAACTTAAAAGTGTCCATTGAATTTGGTATGAGAAGCCATTTGTGATTTAAAATGAGAGAATTTTCACTTGAATGACGAATGAAAACACCACATTTCAGAAGACTAAGGCATTTAAGGCAGATAAGGAAGTTCAGAGAGAGTCGAAAGCACTCTTCTAAGACATGATTAAAGAAGGAATGAGGGGAGCACAAGGGGTCTTCTAGCCCAATAGTGGAATTGAGGATAAAATCCTGCAATGTTTTCTCTTAAGACACATTTCAGGTTGATAGTGGCAGACATTTGTGAATTTCTTTGGAGCTTTGTTTGTAGTCCCATATATAATTTAATTTGTTCACCTTAAACAAGATTGAGTATTTTAATAAAGTCTTGATAAGTGCTGATACACTGTGATGATAACATTTAGGAAATGATAACAATTCTATCACAGAAAAAGATGATTGTCCTGTAATTACTTGTTTTCCTCATGTTAGTCAGGGTTCTCCAGGGAAACATAACCAGTAGGATATAAACATGTATATATATAATAAAAAGTTTTAGTGGTGTGGATAGAAAATCAAACTGGCCACAACATCCCCTTACACCAAAGCCTAATCCGGAGCAAGTCCCTAACTATATTCAATTCTGTGAAGGCTGAGGGAGATGGTGGAACTACAGAAGAAATGTTTGAAGCTAGCAGAGGTTGGGCTCATGAGGTTTCATGAAAGTAGTCATCTCCAAAACATAAAAGGAAAAAGGGAAGCACAGGTATTGGTGTAGAAGCTGCAGCAAGTTAACCATAAGATCTAGCTAAGAAAACTGATGAAGGGGCTACACTTAACAACAGATTTTCACTGTAGAGGAAACGCTCTTCTTTCGGGAGAAAATGCCATCTAGGACTTTCATAACTAAAGAGGCCAATTCCTGGCTTCAAAGCTTCAGAGAACAAGCTATCTCACTAGGGGCTAAGCAGCTGCTAACTTTAAGTTGGAGCCAATGATAATTTACCATTCCAAAAATCTTAAGGCCCATAAAAATTATGTTAAATCTACTCTGCCTGTGCTCTATAAATGGGACAAAAAAGCCTGGATGACAGCACATCTGTTTAAAACATTTGTTTAAGCCCACACTGAGAACTACTGCTCAGAAAAAAAGACTCCTTTCAAAAAATTTCAGCTTTTTGATAACACACCTGGTCACCCAAGGACTCTGATGGAGATATACAATGAGCATAATGTTATTCTCATGCCTGCTCACAGCACATCCATCCTGCAGCCCAGAGGTCGAGGAGTAATTTTGACTTTCAAATCTTATTATTTAAGAAATACACTTCATAAGGATATGGGCAAAGTCAATTGATAACCTTCTGGAAAAGATTCAGCATTCTAGAATTCATTAAGAATATTAGGGATTCATGGGAGAAGGTCAAAATATCAACATTAACAGGAGTTTGGAAGAATTTGATTTCAATCTTCATGGATGTCTTTGAGGGTTTTAGGAGTTCAGAGAAGGAAGTAACTTCAGATGCTGTGGGAATAGCAAGAGAACTAGAGTTAGAAGTGGACCCTGAAGATGTGACTGAATTGCTGCAATCATAAATCTTGACTGCTTGAGGAATGGCTTCCGATGGGTGTAGAAGAAAGTGGTTTCTTGAGATGGAATACTCCTGGTGAAAATGCTGTGAACATTGTTGAAATGACAACCAGGGATTTAGAATATTTTATCAGCTTCGTTGATAAAGCAGTGGCAGGGTTTGAGAGGATTTCCTCCAATTATAAAATAATTTCTCCTGTGGGTAAAATGCCATCAAACATCATTGCATGCTACAGAGAACTCTTTCATGAAAGGAAGAACCAATAGATGTGGCAAAATTCATTGTCTTATTCTAAGAAATTGACACATCCACCCCAACTTTATCAACTACCACCCTGATCTGTCAGCTACTGATAGTATCGAGGTAAGATTCTGCCCCAGCAAAAAGATTACAACTCATTGCAGGCTCAGGGATGGTAGTATTTTTACAAATAAAGTAATTTTAATTCATGTATGTGCATTTTTTTAGACATAATGCTGTTGCAGATTTAATATACCACTGAATAATGTAAACACTTTTACATGTACTGGGACACCAAGAAGTTTGTGTTACTTGTTTTATTGTGATATTTGCTTTATTGTGGTGGTCTGGGACTAAACCTGAAATATTTTTGAGTTATCTTGAATGTATGCTATCAATTGATATGCTGTCAATTATATATGAAATATATATGATATCTAGAAAGGCAAATATTCATACATGACAAAAAGTGTCTAGCTACATATTGGTAGAGAAAATATTTTAGATCTACTTAATTAAAATGTAAATAGGAAGGTAAAAGAGCAAGTGTTCAATTATCCTGTCATACCTTCCTGAATACTGTTAAAAGGATATAAAGAAATTGTTTTGATGCTAAAAATGTGTTGATTTCACTGATTGCTAATATTAAACTAGAAAAATGTATAAAAGGAATGAAACCTTATATATTTAAAGAAAGTAAATCCCAGATAGAGGTGATAAGAAACCATTTTCCTCAACCTTGCTTTGAAACTTGACTCTGAGGAACTTCTGGAGGTATGTTCCTGCAATGCGTGACCCTAGGAGGTGGGGTTGCTGGGAAGCAAGGCACAGAATGTGGCAGGCTACACCTACCACTCCTACTGAGATCTTAGCCATGGGGGATTTACTTCTGTTAGGTTGTAACCTTCTCCATGAGCTTTCACTAGTCAAAAGAAGTTTGGAGTTTAAAAGTGTTTAAAAGCTATGGGTCCCACTTCTCTTTTTCCCTTCACTGCTGGAGGTTAAGTGACTTCTTAAAGTCATATATTAAAAGTGATTTGCAGAGGCAAACATAGAGTTCAGGTCTGTTAACTCAAGGTACAGTACTGCCCCTCCACCAATTAGCTAAAACTATATTATGAATATAAAGTATTGATTTTTTTCAGATATGTTTCTTGGAGTATGAGCAGATTCCATGGAGACTCCATAGGGTCACAAGAGTTTTGTTAGAAAAGGCTTTGTGAAATAAAGTTCAAGTTCCTTCCCCATGCTGGATTCCTTCTTACTACATCAGAAAAAAGGGGGTACTACTAAAACTTCTGTTAATATGTCCAGAGAAACTAAGTATGTGACCTCCTCAAATAATATACTTTATTCCTATGTGCTTTTTATATTAAAAGTACTTTCCTGTATTAACTACATCCTTGTTCCAATAAAGTTAACCTATCAAACTTCACTTTTGTCTTTTAGGTAATAGAGAATAAATTCAAACCATTTGTAATATTTGTCATGTTGTGTATTTGAGAACACAGTTACTTCATCTCCTGGCATAATTTTTTTCACCAGGTTGAACATTCCTTGTTCTTCCACCTCTTCGTCACGTAGTTTGATCAGTGGAGTGTTTATGGGATTGTTTCTTTCTGTTGCTTAGATATTGTAATTCTAAGAATGTGTTCTGAGGTCTTCCTGAAGGGATTTGTGAGGAGATGCAGATGGGGACCTAGCATTTTAGACACATGTCAACTTGGACTACTAAATCCTAAATCTAATTTTTTTTATGTGAAATGTTGATCATTCTGGTGCTGAGTCTGATTCCCTTAGATCCATAATTTCTTAGTATTGACCATAATAATAATATTTAGAATGAAAAGAAAGAGGAAATGGAGCAAGAGAAGAAAAGAAAAAAATATAAGGAGGAAATGGAGAGGAATAGAAGATGACATTATTACCCTGTCACCACTTGTTTGGCTGGATTTGTCTGTTAGTACCTTCTATAGGAAGGGCTTATGTGAATAATATTACACGAGTTCTTGAATGTCCAAAATTCAAAACTCAACTGAGTTTTGAATATCCAAAATAGTTTGACTGTAGCCTTCATACTTGCAGGACAGCTTCGTTGAATATAAAATTTTGGGGACACATTTTGTGTCTTTGATTTTTTTCTGATGGTGGATGATAATGTGCAGAAGTCTAAAGTCTGACTACCCTTGCCTCTTTTATTTTGTTTGACTTCACAAATATGACCAATACTTCTACTAGGACATGTCTCAGTCTTGATGGCTCAGAATCAATTGTTCCTATGATTTTGGAGTTTGTTTTTGAATCTACAGATTTGTTTTCTTTTATTTTTGGAATCTTTTCTTCAATTATATTTGTGTTGGTTGTTTTCCTTGGGTATTCAAATTTTGTTTATATTGGATCCCCTTTCCAGTATTTTATATCTGTAATTTTCCTTCTAGTCCTTTTACTACTTATTTATTTATTTTTCATTTGTATTCTGTGTGTCTTCCTGTAGTCTCTATGATAGCTATTCTCCATTATGCTCTTCACAGTTAATCTTTGTTTCAAAATATTTTTTTCTTCTAATTTGAGTTGTGCTTGACCTCATATTTTCTGGTCATCTCCTCCATGAGTTCTTGAATTTGTGCTTTGTGACCTCCCTTATATTTCTTCACTAAGTTTTTTTTTTTTTTAATGTGGAATTGTGGTTGTCATCTGTTTCGGACAGCATGTTCTGATGAGTTTTATTTGTATGTAGAGTTTTTCTGTCTCTTTACCCAATTTAGTCTTAGTGTTTTCAGATGGATACTATGTTTATTCCCTTTTATTATTCAGACTTGAATGTCCTGGATTTTTCTGGGCCAACTATCAGCAGGAGTTTCCAGTCATAGTGAAAATACTCCCACAAAATCCTTCATACTTGTTAGCAGGACCACAAGTTATAGCAAAGAGTCTTGTGGTCAGTAAGGCAACAAGATTTTTTTTGCCTGCTTAATATTTCCAGCTCCCAACACTGCATGCGGGCAAACCTACATGCGGTCACTCTTACTGAAGCCAATAATCATCATATGTATGGTTGTGGTCAGTTCATATCCAACAGATTGGCTCACAGGTCCACTATATTGAAGATATTGCTCCAGATTCCAATCTTATAGCTCACCATGCATAGCATGAACATGTTGGGGATGGTCTGGAGAAGAAAGAATGCCTGGTTCTCCAGGAACTGAAAGGACCATACTTTTCATGAACATTAAGAAAATTTAATAAAGTTTTCTCTAGTGAATATAGAGAAAGAAAGGAGAGACAGTGTGAATTGTAAAATGATATCAACCAGTGCAAAACCCATTACCCCAAGATTCAGTTGATGGAGAAACGTATTTCTTAAGGATATTGAGGATATTGGCTGATTTGGGCCTTCACTTCTTCCTGGTTGAGAAAATACTAAACTTGTATAAAGAAAAGTTACAGAAAAAGCTGGGATAAAGATTATGAAAAGGTCTGGGTCAGCATAGACATGGCTGGGTTTTGCCAGAAGGACCAGCTCATATTGATGAAGAAATTGCAGCAGGAAAAGCAAAAGATGAGCATGACAAGGAGAATACTTATTAAGATAAATCCTGCATACTTCAAATTCTGGCTCCCATACATATGGGACATGAGAGTATCATAAGCCAAATCCCAAGGAAATGCAAGTGACATTGATAATTGCAATCATGAGTATGACAGTGTCCAATTCCAGTGTCTATCTTCAGTGTCCAACTCAACTAAGTGGCTGGAAAACATGGAGCTTATGAAATGGGTCAGAAACACCACCCACTGGGCCAAGAATGTTTTCTTCCTCAACAGGGAACTCCTCAGGTCCTCTCAGGAGGTGGAAAGATGAAGGCAGTGTGTCCTGTGGCACTTGGGGGTGACCACAGGCTTTAATTGTTATTATTACAATTTAAAAATATATTTTTCCTTCAATCTGTCCCTTTTCTGTCACTTTTAGTTCAGGCTGGCAGTGGTTGCATTCATACAGATCTCACAAAAAACTTGTTGTCTTAGCATGCAGTGCACAGGGGTCGCAGCCATCAGATAATAGGACTTTCCACAAATCCTTTCTGGATAACTCCATCTCCAGTCCTGGCTTGTGCCAAAATGTACGATTGGTTCCATGTTTGGTTAAATCCTCATGGAGGGTGGGCAGTATATTCTGGGGACTCATTTTCCTAGAGCTCAGAATTTTCCAAAGTATCAATTTCTGGTTTCTTTGTACCCAAAAGTTCAATTCTTAGCTTATTCCTTTCCTCTTGCATTTTACTATAAACTACGAGGAGAAGCCAGCTTCATTTTCCACATTTAGTTTGGAATTCTCCTCAGTTAGATATCCAAGCTCATTGCTTTCAAATTCTAGCTTCCATCTGATATCAGAACTCAATTTTGTTAAGTTCTCTGTAACTTTAAAACCAAGGATTGCCTTTCTTCCAGTTTGCAGTGGCATATTCATAATTTCTGTCTAAGGCCTTATTGGAACTACATTTAGTGTCCGTATTTCTCTAAACATCTCCTGAACACAGTCTAGGCCTTTTCTATCAAACATCTCACAATTCTTCCAGAATCTTCCCCTTATCCATTTATAAAGCAATTCCAGCATTTTTTGTATTTGCAAATTGCAGCCTCCCACTTCTCTGGTACCAAAATCTGTTTCAATTTGCTAAAGCTGCCAGAATGCAATATACTAGAAATGGATTGGCTCTTACAAGGGAGGTATATTAGTTCACAAATTTACAGTTATAAGACCCTGAAATGTCCCAATTAAGGCATCAACAGGACAAAACCTTCTCTGAAGAAAGACTGATGGCATCTGGGGTTCCTCTGTCACATGGAAAGACAACATGACTGGCATCTTCTGATCTTCCTCTTTTGGGTTCTTCGGTCACATGAGAAGGCACATGGCTGGAGTCTGCTGGTCCATCTCTCTCGGTTTGACTTCTGGCTTTTCAGTGGCTTTTTCTTTCAGCTTTTGTGGATCCTTGATTAGCATTTCCTGGATGTTTCTGTTTCTCTAAATGTCTCTTAGCTCTCTCAGCTTTTACCACCTTTTATCCTCCCACAAAGGACTCCAGTAAAGGATTAAGACCCACCTTGAATTGTGTGGGTCACATCTCCATGGAGACAACCTGATCAAAGAGTCCCATCCACAGTAGGTCAGCCCCCACAAGAATGGATTGAAAGAACATTGCTTTTCTGTGGTACGTAACAGTTTCAAACCACCACAGTGTCCTAGGGATGCTGTAAGAAATTACCACAAAGCGGATAAATTTAAGCAACAGAAATTTATTCTCTCACAGTTGTAGAGGCCAGAAATACAAAATCAGGGTGTTGAAAATATTGGTTTCTTCTGGAGGTTCTGAGGGAGAATCTGTTCCATACTTCTCTCCTAGTTTCAGGTGATTGCTGGAAATCTTTGATGTTCCTTATCTTGTGGACACGACTCCAATCTCTGCCTCAGTATTCACATGGTCTTCCCCTCTGTGCCTCTGTGTATCTTCTCCTTTTCTGTCTGTTTTAATGGTACCTGTTATTGGAGTTAAGTATCATGGATCAGATATCCCGATCCATGATGATTTCATCTTGAATCTTTACTGTAATGACATCTGCAAAGATCCTTATTCCAAATAAGGTCGCATTCTGAGATTCTTTGTGGACATATCTTTTGAGGATCACTGTTCAACCCAGTATATAGAAAAGGAAAATGAGGCTTATAGGCCCTAACTTAATCACTGCCAAGAAGTGAGTCTTCTTTTCTCAAGTAATTCATATTTTGTTTCCTGGCTCTGGACTTCCTGACTCATAACTGATTCCAAAACACCAATTCTGATACTCAAAATTGTCAAGGCCTTTGAAATCTGAAGCCCATTGCCCCAGGGACCATTAACACAAGCTCAGCTTAGGTCCAGAGCAATTTTAGCAGTATGCCCCCACTCTTATTATGCTCTACTGTTTCCTACTCCAACTGAGGAGAGACTGGACAGCTAGAGGGAGAAGATGGCAGGGGGAGACTTATTAAAAGACTGATTAAAAGTTTAGGGAAAATATTAGAAGTAAGGAAAGATTTGAATGTTTGCTAGAATATTTGATTTTGAAGAGAAAGAGGGCTGCTTCATTCTTTGAGTCAGAACATAATAAAATAATAAGGTTGGTTGTATATGGACTTTAATTTGTAGAGGGGAAAGACTCTAAGAAAGATAATGCTTAATGGCCTAGACGTTTTTAGCAAGGCTGGAGATAAGGATTTTCTGTTGAGAATTATGGGGGTCGGTTTGAATGAGGGATTTGCAGAAAGCATCAAAAGTTTAGAAAAATTTGTGATGGAATTGACAGTGGATAAGTGTTTCAGATAAACCACTTCTAGTAGTATTGACAACACAACTCATATTAGAAAACAAATTTGTAGTGTCCAAATCCACAAAATCGCATTTTATTCTGGATTCCTATCCATTCTGGTATAGAAAAGGTGAAACATTTTACCATTGGCCTAGGATGGGTTCATGTCTGAAGAAAATGTAATCAGAGCTGAGCATGATAGTTTCAATAAATGAATCAGATGTTCATTCAGGGTTGGGACAGGACACTGGGAGCAATTCTTTAGAAAGGAAACTATAGGACCTGGTTGTAATGAGATTAAAGTACCCATTTAGTAGGGTTTTATGGCTTGAGGGATTAGCTGTCCATACACAGGGAGTAAGATATTTGGGCTTAAGGTTGTGGACGTGAACATATTCTGAGTGAAGAGCAACACAGGTGCTCCCAGGAGTGTAAGTGAAGGTAGCTAGAGCTAAGAAAGTCAAGTTGATATTAGCTAAGGGTCTTGAGGTTTGGGGTGGTCATTTATATGAATATCAAAATTATATGTTCATAAGCTGGCATTCTGCCAACTTCTCTTCTTCCCAGGTTTGTGGTTTGGGGAGTATGGGAGAATAAGTGTCTCCTCGAGAGAAAGTCATGGAGAAGTTGTTCTATATTTTCTTTTGGAGTTAGGACCCACACATTCTATCCTTCCCAAACCTTTGTGTTCCTCACATATGATCCTGTCGGTCCCATAAAGAACTTTGAAACATCATTCAATCCCTACTTCCCTACTGGGCCCTTCCAAAGCCACATATTCTCCTTCAAAGTTGAAGACTGAACACTTTCTATCTGTTTATATTTCCATATGCATAGCCTTCCTGGATAGAGAGTGTAAAGTTTCACCATATTCTCAAAAAATTGTCCATGACCAAAATGAGTAAGTACTATTGCTTAGAGTAATACTTTTAGTAAAATTCAGTAAACTACAAATCTCATGATATGCTTGCTGTGATTAGAATTTCTTTTGCAGGGAAGTGAAGTGATAGGGACAGAGCTTCATTTTCTAGTCAAACGTGGGGCAACACAAAGCAACCTGCCTTGACTTTTTTTGACCAAAACAGAAAGAAACACAGGTAAGGTACATGCAGTGTGTATGGGCCTTTGAGGTGCCCCAGGTGCTGAGGGTGGAGTAACAAATGTGCTATATGGACATACTGGAAGATTTTCCCTTAGTTATTTCAGGGCTTTCCTGTCATCTCTGAAGCATATCCACATACTATAGGATAAAGCCTTGATCTGAAAAGATGTTTCTCTAAAATAATAAGCTGGCTTGAAGTAACGAAAATGTGACCTTAACCAATCACCTGTAGCCTTTTTACTGCAAGGGAATTCTAGGATTTCTACGAATTTTCTTTTTTTGTGTCTCTGTTTGCCTTTCATGCCTATCTGAAGAGTTAGCAAGTTCAACACTGAAGCCACTGCTTACATAAATTGTTGGTGTCTTAAGTGCTATGTTCATTTCTCTGCTTTTACTAGTCTGTTCCCTTTGAGGTAGGTACTGCATCAGGTGCACACTGAGTGAGGATATTTTGTGGGAGCAGCATGAAAGTTAGGCCACCTCTGTTGCCCACTGGAATGCAGAATCTCAGCACATACAGGGCTGAGTACAGCTTTTTTCTACTGGTAGAGGGGGAGTGTTATTTCACAGACCTTTGTCTGCCTAATTTTTCCAAAGAAGCAAAAGCTCTCAGGAATAACTCTGTTATGTCACTAACCTCAATAGATTTTGAAGAAACAGTAGCTTCCAAGGCATTTTTGAATTGTCAGAGCTGAAGCCTACATATATTTCCTTTTTTTTTTTTTGGTCTGCCAAAGAACTAGAAAATACTTGTTACAAAGGACTAGGGACCAAATTACATGGTCATTGGTACAATATTCTGAGGAAACATTAAGGTGCCCTTGTCATGTCTTTAGGTATATAGGAGATCCAAAGGTCAAGCAAGATTAAGGACAGAAACAAAATTTTAAAAAAGAGCTCTTTACTTGGGTGGATCTTGATTAAATATTGAGATCTAGGCACTTCAAATGTAAACACTGATATGATACTTCCATTGGCCTCACTGACCCAGAAGATTCACATTTTAGCTGTGAATAAAGATATAAAGATAAGCATGTTGAAAAGTGGGGGAAAAAGGACATGGTACTCCTTTAAAAATGTCATTACTATACTTATAAATTAGTGTAATTTCCCTGATCACCATGTATGGACTTTAATAAATAATGAACACAGGACTTCAAGTAATAATTAACAAAATAACCTATTGGTTGCTAGAGATAAATTCAACTCTTGAGTTCATTTGGTTTGCTTCCTCAAAAATCAATGTAGTCATGATTTTTAAGATCGTCTAGTGATATGACTTGAAGAATCAGAAGCATTCTTTAGTTGAGGGGCACCCAGCTGTCATTGGGCATGAAAATGATTTGAAATGACCCATATCCTTACATAGTTCCCTCCTCTTAAAAATAGTCAGAAACTGTGAATAAAATGGGATATCACTCTTATGATTATGTGACATTATATGGTAAAGATGGAAGGATTTTGCAGACAGAATTAAGACCCATAACTGGTTGACTTTGAGTTAAGCAAAAGGGAGATTATCTTGGATGGATCTGGCAGAATTGAATTTGAGAAAGGACTAGAGAGTAGAGCCTTCCCTGAGTTCAGAGAGATCTTGCTGTTGATCTTGAAGAAATTGCCACATGAGAGGGGGACATGTGGCAAGGCCCTGAGGATGGCCTCTAGATGCTGACAGTGGCTCTCAAATGGCAAGAAAATGGGAATATAAGTCCTGCAACCATAAGGAACTGAAATCCGACAAGAACTTGGTCTTGGAAGAAGACTCTGAGCTCCATACAGGAATACAGGCTGCTTGATGCTTTGATTGATTGCAGCCTGTGAGACCCTGAGCAAAGGATCCAAAAGCTCTACCTGGACTCCTGACACATGGAAACTGAGATAAGTGTATTTTGATTTAAGCTACTAAATTTCTGGTGATTTGTTACATAGCAATAGAAAACTAATACATTGAAATTAATCAGTTAGCTAGGTGGTGAGCATTTATTAAATGGCTGCTTTGTGTATCATTTGTTCCATATATATTTAGAGATCTCTGGGAAAGATCAGTTTGGTATTCTGGGTTTTATTCAGAAAGTGGGCAAAGGACCTTGAGGATTGATAATGACAGATGGCTGGCACTTTATCTGGGCAAGGCCATGAGATAGTGTTTTATGTCCCTTGAGGATTTTATTTTCTATTGAGCAAGCAATGGGAAAAACTGAAATAATTTGATCAGATATACTTTTAGAATATTCTGTATAAAAATATGGAAGATTGTTGGGAGGAAAAAGGCAAGACTGAAGTAAGGGGACCAGTTATGAAGCTTACCTCATAGTCTAAGCAAGAAAAAATTATGATTTGATCTAAGGCAGTAGCAATAATGATGGGGATGGAGAAGAGATAATAGAATAATTGGAGAGATATTTAAGAAGTGAAATTGGCAGGGTTTGGTATCTGTTATGTTGGGCAGAGAGTTTGAAGTTGAAGTAGGTTTTTGGCTCTGCTGGATCCAAGTAAGTGGAATCAAGACTGTGAGAAGTTGGGCTGTAGGGCTGGAGGAAAGAAGAGGATATGCCATTTAGCTTAGGATATATTTCATTTCAGTTGTGTTGAGATCTTGTAGACAGTTTGACATATTGTACCTGTAGTATTAGAGAAGGGTCTGACATAGGAAGATTTAGGAGTCATCAGGTTTCTGTTTAGTTGATGCCATGGTGTAGATTAAATCACTGTGAAAGAGTGTTTAGAGTAAAGAAAGAAAGGGCATGAAGAAAAATTCTGGAGTGTAGCATAAATGTAGCTGAATATATAATCCAGTAGCAGCCATGAGAAATGCCTAAGGGTCATGACAAGAAGCCAAAAAAGAGACAACGCTAAGATGAGAGGTGAGAGATTGACTAAAGTAAGAACTAAAGGGGGTCTATTGATATGGATTTTAAAGGTTATGATTGGCATTTTTAGTTTTCTTTCTAGCCACCACTATTCCTTTACAGCATTAGTACCCTGATTTTGCTTTGAGGGGCTTCCCCTGCCCCACTTCTATTTTGTGTCCTTTGGGTAAAGCTGGCTCAACTCCAGGATCCAGGGGTGAAGCATGTGACCCAAAACCAAGTTAATGACACATTATAGACTCCTGGTCTCAGTGATTGCTCAGGGGAGTCATACAACATGAGTCAGCTAATCAAGGCCAATAGGATAACATTTGCTGGACATTTTTTTCACTATCAGAAAAGCAGATTTGCTCTTTATGATTAGATGTGAATAAGAGGAGATGTAGGAGCTGGAATTACTTTGGCCATTTTGTGACCATGGTTATCCTGGGAATGTAGCCAATGCTGAGAGAGCAAACACTGAGAAAGCCAATTTGAAAAATGGTGGGAAGTTCCAAACAGGTTGCATTGTTTGAGGCCTGGAACAAACCAGCTTTAAGCATGCTCAACCCTTTATGCTTTAGTTACATGATCTAATATATTCCTTTTGAACATTAAGCCAGTTTGAGTTGTTTTCTCTGGCAGTTGGAGCAAAGCAGAGGTGTTGGATCCCTTAACATCAGCACACTTTTAATATGCTGCTTTTAGATTTCTCTAAGGAAATTCCTTTTATTTATTCATTTGAGAAATAAGGATTGTCTACCATGTACCATACACTTTTCTAGGCACTACAGATATGGGACACAACAGAGAGTCAGGTCTTTGTTCCCCTGGAACATGCATTTTAGTGGGTGATATGGAAATCAAAGTAAGCAAACACATAGATAATATAATTAAAATAATAATAGGTGATAAAGAAAATATTTATGAATTAAAAGAGTAATTATGTGTTTGTTTTCAGTTGGAAAGACAGCAAACATTTTATCATAGAAACAGAAGAGTTGGAATTCATTCAACAATCCCTTAATCTCACAAGAAAGGTCTCTGTCTTAACCCTTCCTATCCCACGCTCCAAGGAAAATTTGAAGTGACATTAGAGTTGCTCTTTGAGAATCTCAGACCTAGGGGTTTTGAGCTTTTAAATATTCTTTAACTATGTAATATGAATTGCATCTGAAGAAATAGCATTTAAAGGACTTGGTTGAGGCCATTCTGGGTTCTTTGATCTTAAATGGTGAATAAAATATTAATCTTAAAAAGATGACCTGAATTGGACAGATTCGGAATGAAATGCTCTGTGAAAGGTGAATATTCAATCACAGTCTTCAGTTGTTGCTTTTGAAAGCATTTCTTTAAAGCTGGGTTAAAGAGAATGGCCAGCTATAGGCTTATAGGAAAAAGGGCTGTTTTGGCAAGGGAACAGACCCTAAGCTGGGCCCCTTTCATCTGTTTTAAAAATTAAACCGAGGTTCAGCAGATACCTTGAGGAAAGATATTAAATTGCAGATTTTGCAGTTTTGGTCTGCCTGCAATTTCCCAATGTTGCTAGTGAGAGGCTGAGAAGGCCCTTAAAAGCCTTTGTGCTTGGCACCTGCAGAAATCTAATTTCTGATGAATAGGGCCCTAATTGGGTCAATTATTCTATTATATTACACAAGAGTACTTCAAACTGCTGCTTCAGTAAAGAGAGGTGCTTTAGTCTCCTCACTGGTGTTCTCCAGTTTGAACATAACTCAGAATCCTGCATTTAACTTTTCCTTTCCCATTGTCAATTTTGTCCATCCAATCTGAGTTTCTCATATACTACTGGATTAAAATGAGACCATGTTTTAACCTTCTGAGACCGAGGGTAAGATTACAAAGGAGAACTTTTCTGACTCCTTTAAAAATGTTTTCTTAAACATTTGCAAACATGTGAGACAGCTCCTTCAGTGCATCTTATTCAAAGGGTACATTCTTTTGATTTATTATTATCTTTTAGGAAGGAATAGCAGAGAGGAGGAAAGAGGAGTTTGCATTTCATTTTTGGATTATATTATAGGTTTGCACACATGTAAGGCTCTAATTTCAAGTTTATTTCCAAATTATTCCTAAGGATTGCACCAGTTATAATAGCATATGAGTTAGAAAGGAAAATGGATTTTGGAATCTGATAAATGATGGCATTTATAGTCTCACTATTTCAATTTCTTAGACATTTTCTTTATACTAAATATCCTAAATTAGGAAACTAAATATCCTAATTCATAACTTGTAACAGAAACTTCTCTAATTACAGTAAATGCTTTTACTCATGAGTCATCTGCTGTGCATATTTCACTTGGTAGAAGATGGAATTATAGCATTAAAGGCTGTGTATGAAAACTACACTATGAAGTAACTTGCAGCCAATGAAGAAGGCTGTGCTTGGGTTTTAGTGAAGCAGAGAAGGTATTGTCTTGGCTTTTGTAAAAGGCCAAAGATATTTGAATCACTTCAAAAAATTGAATTCAATAATGAACTTAATGAGTTGTTTTATAAGAACCGCCAATCTTAGTAACTAGTATATATTAAGTACCCCCAAAAAGTTGATTTTCTTTCTTTATTTGAGACTTTGCTAAGGACTGATTCCTGACATAAAATAACTGGAAACAGAACAGTGAACAGATCAACTAGGCATAGTTTTTTTTTTCACATGTCTGAAATGGAGATGAAAATCTGCCCTATTTAATTGTAATCCTGTCTATAATGAGTGTTATCAGAGGGGTCTAAAAAATTGCTATGAAGGCTTAAAATGCATGTGAATGTGTGCATGTGTATATTTGTGTGAGTGTGTGTGCGTTTCCATTTGCAACACTCTCACATATTCATTTTATAGTCTTTGCACAGATGCTTTTCTGGGCTTACAGGTACCAATTCTACATCTTTCCTTAGGTATACATGATGCTTTCTCACATACACCCTACATTGAAATTGATTGTCTCTGCTTGCTCTGCAAACTGTAACTCGAACAAATGAATATGGATTGATTGATTTTTTTGGTAATTCAGAGGAAATACAAATTATTATGCAAATTATATTCCCGGTTCCTTTCAAAAGGGGTTTAAAAGATGCTATATGATTAATGCTTTATGGGAATTCTTTATGGATTAATTTCCATCATAGAGGCAGGAATATTTGGTTAACTTTTCTTCCTCAAAGAAATTTTGTAAGTTAATTTTTTAATATGAGTCTGTTCCATTGATTTTAATTAAAAATTGAGGAAAATAGGGTGAGTCATGGTGGCTCAGCAGGCAGAGTTCTTGCCCACCATGCTGGAGGCCCCAGGTTCAATTCCCGGTGCCTGCCCATGCAAAAAAAAAAAAAAAAAAAATTAAGGAAAATATCCCTAATAGTATACTTTTGAAATTTTCTCATTAACATATTGACCCCTTTTTCCCTCAAGTAAAATAATATTTTGCTGTTTTTTTTGTCCTTCCATTATCTTGCGTGATTCCTTGCCATTTCTATTACTATTTATTTTTATACTTCCTACAAAACATTAGATTTCAGAGAAATCTCATCTAATTGGTGCTGAATTTTAACAGAATATTTGGAAGAGATTTCTCACATGTCTTTGGAATAAACAAATTCTAGGGATTATTTTTAATAACTATGTATAGCAGTGTATGAGGTGCTCTACACAAAAAATCTCAATTAATCATTTTGTCTTCTTGCTTTTGCATTTGCTTTTTTAAAAATAAGTCATTTTATTGAGATATATTTGCATACACTCCATCTTTCCAAACTGTACAATGACTCTTAATATAATCACAGAGTTGTACATTCATCACAAGAATCAAGTTTAGAAAATTTTCATTACTCTGAAAATTCCACACCACTTAGTAGTCACCTCTCAATTCCTCTATCTTTCCCCAGCCCTAAATAACCACTAATATAATTCTGTATTTATAGATGTATTGATATTTACATTTTATATAAGCAGAACCATACAAATTGTAGTACTTTGTATATGGTATCTTTCACTTTGCATAATTTTCTGAATATTGTTATTTGTTTTTAATTAAAGAGGTGGCAGTTCTCCAGAAAAGTGACGTAAAAAATACAACATAAACATAATAGTATACCCCCTATTATTGATACTATGCATTAGTGTGGAACCTTTGTTGCAACTGATGAAAGAATGTTGAAATATTATTGTTAACCATAGTCCACAATTTACATTAGGTGTTTGTTTACCATGTACCATTCTATTGTTAATACCTTGCCATAGTGTCATGTACTTGTAATTCATGAAAGAACATTCTTTTATTTATACTATTAACCATAGTCCATCATGCACAACAGGGTTCACTGTGTTATACAATCCCATGTTTGATCTTTTAAATTTCTGTGTAGTATCATACACAACCCCAAACTTCCCCTTTCAACCACATTCATGAAAATGTCAGCACTGTTAATTATACACACAATGTATCAGTTGTACATAGATGTGGGGATCTATTTCTGAACTCTCAATTCAATTCCATTGGTTAATATAGCTATCTTTATGGAAGTACCATGCTATTTGGACCACTATGGCTTTGTAATGTGTTTTTAAAGTTAGGAAGTGTGAGTCCAACTTCGCTCTTTTCTTTCAAGATGTCGTCTATTTGGGGCCCGTTACCCTTCCAAATAAATCTGATAATTAGCTTTTCCATTTCTGCAAGGTAGTCTGTTGGAATTTTGCTTGGGATTGCTTTGAATCTATAAATCAATGCATGTAGAACTGACATCTTAATGATATTTAATCTTCGAATCCATGAACACAAAATGCCCTTCCATTTATATAGAACTTCTTTGATTTCTTTTAGTAATGTATTATAATTTTATGTGTACAAATCCTTTACATACTTGGTTAGATTTATTCTTTGAAATTTGATTCTTTTAGTTGCTTTTGTAAATAGCATTTTTTTCTTGATTTCATCTTCAGATTGCTCATTATTGGTGTATGGAACACTACTCATTTTTGCAATTTGATCCTGCCACATTGTTGAACTCATTTATTAGCTCTAGTAGCTTTTTTGTAGATTTTTTGGGATTTTCTATATATGGGTCCATATCACCTTCTCTTTCTATTTTGATCCCTTTTATTTCTTTTTCTTGCCTAACTGCTCTATCTGGAGCTTCTAACACAATGTTGTATAATGGTGGTGACAGTAGGCATTCTTGTTTTGTTATGGATCTTAAAGGGTAGGTTTTTATTCTTTCACCATTGAGTACAATGTTAGTTGTGGGCTTTTCATACATGCCCTTTATCATATTGGGGAAGTTTCCTTCTATTCCTATCTTTCAAAGTGTTTTTATCAAGGAAGGATGCTGGATTTGATCAAATGCCTTTTCTGCATCAGTCGAGATAACCATGTGTTTTTTCCCCTTGGGTTTGTTAATGTGGTGCATTACCTTAATTGATGTTCTTGTGTTGAACCACCCTTGCATACCTGGAAAAAAATCCCACTGGATCATGGTGTATAATTCTTTTAATTTGGTATTGGATTCAATTTGAGAGTATTTGTTGAGGATTTTTTATCTATATTTATTAGAGAAATTGGTTTGTAATTTTCTTCAGTATTTTTATCTGGCTTTGATGTTAGGGTGATGCTGGCATCATGGAATGACTTATGTAATGTTCTGTCCTTTTCAGTGGAAGAGTTTGGGCAGGAATGGTATTCATTCTTCTTGGAATGATTGGTAGAATTCACCTGTGAAGCCATCTGGACCTGGACCTGGGAAGATTTTTGATGAGACTGGCTCAATACCCTTTAGTTGTGATCGGTCTGTTGAGGTCTTCTATTTCATGTAGAATCAGTGTAGGTTGTTTATGTGTTTCTAGGAATTTTTTCATTTCATCTAATTTGTCTAATTTGTTGGTATGCAGTTGTTCATAGTATCATTCTATAATCCTTTTATTTCTGTGGGGTCAGTAGTAATACCTGCACCTTCTCATTGCTGATTTTATTTATTTGTATATTCTTTCATTCTTTGTCAGTCATACTAACGGTTTGCCTATTTTATTGATCTTCTTAAAGAACCAACTTTTGGTTTTGCTAATTCTTTCTATTACTTTCTTATTCTTAATTTCATTTATTCCTGCTCTAATCTTCATTATTTCTTTACTTCTGCTTCCTTTGGGGGTTAGTTTGATGTTCTTTTTGTAGTTACTCCAAGTTTGCAGTTAGGTCTTTGATTTAAGCTCTTTCTTCTTTCTTCAAGTAGGTGCTTAGGACTATAAATTTCGCTTTCAGCACTGTGTTCACTGTATCCTGTAAGTTTTGAGATGTGCTCTTGTTTTCATTTGTCTCGAGAAATTTACTGATTTCTCTTGCAATTTCTTCTTTGACCCACTGATTGCATAATATTATTCAGTGTTATTACTATAAAGTCAAAACTTACTTCAACCAGTTTATCCTTTGATTTTTGGATGCTATTTTTAATTTTTTCTGCTTTTACCCTTTTAGTTATCCTTACTGAAATTTTTCTACACTCTCCTCCTAAACCCTCTCTCACCTTTTCCTTTCAGCCTGCAGAACTCCCTTTAGCATTTCTAGTAGGTGACGTCTCTTGTTAACAAACTCTCTCAGTTTCTGTTTATCTGTGAATATTTTAAACTGTCCCTCATTTTTGAAGGAAAGTTTTTGCCTAACAAAGAATTCTTAGCTTACAGCTTTTCTCTTTTAGTACCTTGAATGTATCATATCACTGCCTTCTCTTATCCATATCTGATGAGCAATTAACACTTGGTCTACTTAATCGTATTACAATTCCCTTGTGTTCTAGCTTGCTAGCTGCTGGAATACAATATATAAAAAATGGAATGACTTTTAAAAAAGGGAATTTAATAAGTTGCAAGTTAGAGTTCTAAGGCCTGTGAAAATGTCCCAACTAAAGCAAGGCTATAGAAATGTCCAATCCAAGGCATCCAGGGAAAGATACCTTCGTTCAAGAAGGCCCATGATGTTCAGGATTTCTCTCCCACCTGGAAAGGCACATGGCAAACATGGTGCTGTCGCTACAGTTTTCTCTCCTGGCTTCTTGTATGACTCTCTCCTGGGGACATTTTCCTTCTTCATCTCCAAAGATCTCTGGCTGTGGTGGGCTCTGTCTCTCTTGGTATCTCAAACCTTTTCCAAAATGCTTCCTCTTTTAAGGATTCCAGTAAAGTAATCAAGACCCACCTGGAATGGGTAGACTCACATCTCCCTCTATTCAAAAGTTCATACTCACAATTGGGTGAATCACATTTCCATAGAGTTAACCTAATCAAGTTTCCAACCTACATTATTGAATAGGGATTAAGAGAAATGGTTGCTCTCATAAGATTCATTAAGATTAAAACATGGCTTTTCTAGGGTACATAATCCTTTCAAACCAGCACACCTTGTATAATAGTAATTGCTTTTCCCTTGCTGCTCTCAGGATTCTTTCTGTATATTTGGCTTTTGACATTCTGATTAATATGTGTCTCAGAGTAGGTCCATTGAGATCTATTTTGTTTGAAGTTGTTGCAATTTTTGGACATGTATTTTTTGATTTTCATAAGAGCTGGGAAATTTTCAGCCATTATTTCCTCAAATATTCTTTCTGCCCCCTTTCCCTTCTCATCTCCCTCTGAAACACCCATCACATGTGTGTTTGTGCACTTCATGCTGTCATTCAAATCCCTGAGACATGGATGCATTTTTTTCTCTTTTATCTATCTATTCTTCTCTCTGTAAGATTTCAATTGTCATGCAGTCTAATTTGCTGGCTCTTTCTTCTGCTTGTTCATATATGCTGTTGTATGCCTCTAGTGTATTTTTAATCTGTTCTATTGTGCCTTTCACTCCCCTAAATTCTTTTATGTTTCTTTTAACATTTTCAAATTCTTCTTTATTCTCACCCAGTGTCTTTTTAATATGCTTTTTTCTCTTTAGCCATGTTTTCTCCTTCTCTTTGAATTGATTTAGGATATTATTTGAACATCTTTGATTAGTTGTTCAAAATTCTGTGTCTCCACTGAAGTTTTAATTAATTCCTTTTTCTGGTCTATATCTTTCTATTTCTTAATATGGCTTGTAATTTTGCTGATACATAGATATCTGATTATCTTGATGAGTTTCTTCTAAAGGTCAATTTCTCTCTCTTACACAGAGTTTTGCTGTTGATTGGCTTTGTGTTAAGACTGTTCTTTGATACTCGATTCAAATTATTTTAGAGCTTTAATATTGCCTGTGTTTAAGTGATCAGATTTATTCAGTTCTTCTGTATCTGCTTCTTGCTATGGATATGTGGTGCAATTTTAAAGATTGCCCTCTTTGTGCAATTGTTTCACCCCTAGGAGAAAGTTTCCTTTTCTCTGTTCATTCTTAGGATGCTTTATTTGTTCTGTTTGTTTTTGTTTTGTCTCTTTCTTTTCTTTTGTTTTGTTTTTCATTGCCTCTAGCTGTTTTTATCTGGTGGGCAAATTCTGGGCAAAGTGTCAACCCAGAAAGCACTTTCCCAAGTCAGTATTTTTCTGAGGGACACACAAAGTGGGGGGTGCAGATCAGTTCCAAAGAGCTGTGGGGAGATGGTGAGGAAAGAAACCAAAAAACTTTTTTGACAGTCTCTGATGCTGTGCTTTCCTGGCCTGCCCAGAAGATAATGTTCTTCATTAAATTGTTCCCTACATCCCTAAGGAGGCCCTGTGTCTTTAAACCTCCACTGCCTTCACCACTCGGGGGTGTGGTTGAAACAAAGGCCATGGCTGACCCTGTCTGGGGCAGGCTGAAGCAGCAGCTTAGAGCCAGGACCCAGCAATTACAATTTTCCTATCAAAAGCCATGAACAGTACTAGACAATGGCCCCCCGCCCCCATTCTTGGGGAGGAGGTATTCCATATCACTCTCTGTCTACTGCACCCAGCCAGGGACTGGCTCTGAGAAGGCTCATCTCGAGAGTAGAGTATGACAACTGGCAGCCACTGAGGAGTGAGTTACACACAGTTTGTACTGCAGTTTCTCAGTCTCTTCATCTCACTCTTTCTCGTATGCTATGAGGTACTCCCCTGGCCTCTGGAGACCCAGAACAATGATTTCAAACAGTTTATGCCAGTGTACTAGCTGATTTTGGAGGTGTGTGTCCTTGAGCTTCCTACTCTTCCATCTTCCTTGGAAGTTCCCCTGGATTTGCTTTTAAAATATGTCTTTGAGATTAGAATTTTTTTGATTCCAGACCTTCATGTCATAGAGAATGTGAAATTCCATAAAGGTTTGTGTGCATCCATTCTCTGCTCCAATGATGGTTTTGAGGGTAGGATAAATCCAAAATCAAGATGCAACAACGGTGATGTTTTCTCCCAGAAGATTGTGATATTCTGGCACTGGCTGCTGATCTTTGATTCTTGGCTTTTCTGTCACATGGCAATGCACATGGCACCCTCTCCTAACGTCTCCGCTTTTGACTCTTAGAAAAAGACATTAACATTCCCATTTTAAAGATGAAACTGAGACCCAGGGAGACTAACTTAACTTGTTCAAATTCCCACAGTCAGCATGCCAATTTTTCTCAGTCCAAAGCCCTTTTCCTTTTCTCCATTCTGTTCAGCTTTAGTCCTTAAGGAACTCTTTGGGATTATAACTGCTTGTAGAATCACACTTTTGTAACATCAAAAAAGGTCTGCTGAAGAATGTTCCTTTCAATATTCATTCTCACAAACTTAGTAGCATTGGCCTAAAGATGAACTTTTTTCCTATTATTTTTTAAGCTTTAACTTCAATGTAATGCTGTTCCCAAAATAAGTGGTACATATATGGCTTTGATCATCAAATATGTTTCTTTGAAGATTTAAAGTAAGAAAAGGGATGCTTCGTTTAGGCAAAGAACCTTTTTCCACACTCTGGAAATAGCTATGCAGTTTGGGCCAAACATACTAAAAGCCTAAAATGCCCATATCTGAACTTCTACAGCACACATAAAATGCTTCCCTTGCTTAATCATCTCTCTCCTGCCTTTAATGCTCATTCATGCATGCATTCATTCATTCATCCAGTCTGTCTGTCTGTCAGTCATGTATGTGAGAAGAAAGTCTTTGCCTTCAGGGAATTCTTCATCTGTCAGATGAGACCAGATTTGCACAAAAATAGTTTTAACACAAGATATAAAAAGCAACACAGGAGGCAAAACAAGAGTGAGGTGAAATACAAGAAGCTGGAGAAAGTATCCCAGTAGAGGTACCATACAATCCTTTTTTACTATAAAGGGCATGAAGACAGGGACATTATCTGCTTGCTTAGCACTATGTTCCCTGTCTACAGCATGGTGCCTGAACCATAAGACATATGCTACATAAAATTAGCTAAATGCATAAGTAATTTATTATGTCCACCCATAAGTCTAATCTCATCTAAAATATATTTTAAATCAATAAGTCATATACACAAAGTGCAGATTGTGTTGCAAAGTATCCCCTTCCTTCCTTCCCTTTTTAAGATCCCAGTAGTCATGCAGAGTCCGTCTCGAATAAGCATCCTTGAGTCCTCTTCACATTCTGAGATATCTTTCTCCTCTTTCCTAAGAGTGTTGGGTTTTTTCCCCCTCTCTCCAGTTCCATCCTACAAAACAGAGAGACAGAGGTATCAGATACTCGAGCCCAGCCTGCAGCCTAAGGAAGCTTTAAATCTATTCCATTCTCCAGAATTAAACATCCTTAAAGATAAGTCAGACTTTCTCCTGCCTATTACTCTCTGCCTTCAAAGTATAAATGTAAAGTTTTTGTTACTGCTTCACTTTGTGTTAATGAGATCTTCGCCTAAGATAGGAGGAAGAAAGGCATAAAGGGGTATGAATGAGGATAGGGTGTGTGAGAGGTAGGGTGGGGGAACCTGTCCTGATTTACTTGAATGAATGAATGAACAGTGGTTGTAGATCTCTGGCAGAGTAGAAGGGAAAGATTCTTGGAGGAAAGCATTGCATATGCAGAGGTAGGAGGTTTGAACACATAAGGCATGTTTGATGAAGCACACGATAATTCTTCTGGTGTCTCTGGTAGACATAGTAATTCACAGTGATTTACCTGTAAGAAAAGCCTCCTCCTTTCCATCTGCAGAAAATGCCTTCATGCTTTTCCCCAAATCCTTTCCAACCAACTATGAGTTCCCCTGCAGCTGCAGAAAAACTTTCTGATAGGATCTAACAGCTTCCACTTTAAGTACCCCATGTCTGAATGTTTTCACAGGGGCCAGAGGAACTTATTCTGCCCAAACTCAGGCAACTGAAAAAGGATGGGGTGGGGAGGGGAGCAGAGGGTTGGAAGACACAAGACAGAAGTTAGTAGCTAAGTTTCCCATCTTCCATTTGTGGTCAAACAGTTCCAAAGATTCTTTCATTTAATCCCTCAGAGTGGTCCCAGAAGAGTAAAGCCCTGAATGCCCATTGCAGCAACATGGTCATAAACACACACTTTACTTGCTTACCTTCCCCATCCTGATATCACAAGCAGGGTTCTTTGCATTGAGGGGGTTGCCGGACCCAGCGCTACAAAGGAAAAACATGTCTCTCAGTGTGAAAGTGATTTATTACAAGTGCACTCTGATAGGAATTGTAGGAATCTTCCCCAAACCATTTCATAGTGGGGATGTGAGTTAGGGTTGTTATAGGCAGAACAAAGTGGGTAGGGGTAAAATACTAAGTAATGTCGATATGATTCATTTTTGTCAGGTCAGCAATGACACTGAGTCTTTGTGAGGAGGACATGAACAATTTCTCAATCTTGTGTTGTCTCGACCATGTCTTGTTGTTCCAATGCCAGTGATTAGCTTTAGATATTGATATGCAAGCTCTTGCATATCATAAGAAGTTATGAAGCATCTTCAGAACTCTTTTCAAACTTTTGTCTTTTGAGGAGGAAGTCACTGATTCACTGGGCCACAGGGTGTTCTTGATGTTATTCTGTTATCTTATTCCTATAAGCACAACTGAGAAAGTCTGATTAATTTCCAGGGATCTAAATATAAAGAGTAGATCACTAAGCTCAGCTAGGGTAAATATATTTTCCAACTATAAATTCCCCCCTGTTTTGGTTTCCTAAGCTGCCAAAATGCAATATACCAGAAATGGAAAGGCTTTTACAAAGGATATTTATTAAGCTGCAAGTTTATAGTTCTAAGGCTATAAAAATGTCAAAATTAAGACATCCAAGGAAAGATACCTTGACTCAAGAAAGGCCAATGGGTTCAGAACACCTCTATCGGCTGGAAAGGCATTTGGCTGGCACCTGCTCGGATCTTTGGCTTCTTATTTCAAGCAGCTTCCCCAGGGCCATTTTCCTTCTGTATCTCCAATGGTCTCTGGCTGTGTGGACTCTGAAGCTTATTCCAAAATGGTTTCTTCTTAGAGGACTCCAGTAAGCAACTCTCCCTTGAATGGTTAGAGATACATCTCCATGGAAATCATCTAATCAAAAGGTCCCATACAGCAATGTTTAAATACAATTAAAGAAGATGGCTTTTTTGGGATACACAACAGATTCAAACCAGCACGTCTGACCCTCTGGACCCCCAAAAGACAAATTCTTTCCATAAAGAAAATACATTCATTCCAAATAAATATAGTCATTAAACCATTTCAGTAAAATACAAAACAAAATGAAAACCGGTACAAAAATCTCATCAAATTCAGTTATAGGCATGATCTATCCTAAGGCAAAAATTTTCCTCTGGCTCTGGACCTGTGAAACTCAGAACAAGTTAACTGCTGCCAATACAAGAAGGAAGGACAGTTATAGGATACATGTTTCTATTGCCATAGGGAGAAATCCAAAGGTCAAAGGTCTCAAACAGTTCTTAAAACCAGCAGGGCAAATCTCATTAAATTTCAAATTCTGAGAATCATTTGTCCTTGGGGCTTTAGAAAGTAGCAATCCCACCCTTTCCGTAAGCCTACACAGTGGCCTTGCTCTCTCTGAATGCTGGGGCGAGGATTGCAACACTGGGGCTCGTTGGGTGACCACCCTTTTCTAGCTCCACCTTCCCAGACATTGGGGCAGCACCCAGGCTCTGTACCATCTCCTGGGCACATGTTCAACCCCTTCAGAACAGTGGTGTGACTGTCATGCTCTCCCAATCCCTGATTTATGGGCCTGGGGCACCGAAACTCTTCCTGAGCATTGAGGCAGAAATGCCCACCCTCTGCCTCTAAGGCAAACTCACCCCCTTTGCATGCATGGGTGGATCTACTATTCTCCTGGCCTGAAATTTCCTGGCTCCAGACCTTAGCTTCCATGGTTCTTCCTTTGAAGTTATTTTTTCTTCAATTTGTCCCCTTTCTGTCCCGTTTAGTCCAAACTGGCAGTGGTTTCATTCATATAGATCTCACAAGAAATTTGTTGGTTTGCTATGTAGTATACTGAGATCATGCCCATTAGATAATAGGGCTTTCCACAAATCTTTCCTGGATAACTCCATCTCCAATTCTGGCTTTTTCTGAAATGGCTGACTGCTTCCGTATTTGGTTAAATTTTTAGATGGGACACTATTCTCTGGTATCTACCTTTCTGGAAGCCCAGAATTTTCCAGACCCTCAATATCTGTTTTTCTTGTACCCAAAAATTCAATTCTCAGCTTGACTCTTTCCTGTCACTTATCATTATAAGCTGTAAGGAGAAACTAGGCTACATTTTCCACATTTAGTTTGGAAATTTCCTCAGCTAAGTATCCTGCATCCTCATCTTTAAATTCTAACTTCCATCCAATACAGTACTCAATTTTGTCAAATAATCTGCCATTTTAAAACAAGGGTCACCTTCCTTGCAGTTTGCAATGACACAATCCTCATTTCTGTCTGAAGCCTCATCCGAGGTATCTTTAGAATTCACGTTTCTACCAATAGTCTCTTCAAAACATTCTAGGTCTTCTCTATCAAGAGCCTCACACTCTTCCAGAATTTCCCCCTTATGCACTAAAAAGCCATTCCAATGTGTTTTGTATTTGCAATTCAGCAGTACCACATCTCTCTCGTACCACAATCTGTTTTGGTTTCTAAGCTCCCAGAATGCGATATACCAGAAATGGAAAGGTTTTTAAAATGGGAATTTATTAAGTACCAAGTTTAAATTCCTAAGGCTATAAAAGGCCCAGACTAAGTCATCCATGGAAAAAGACCTTGACTCAATAAAGGCCAATGGGTCCAGGACACCTCTCTCAGCTGGAAAGTCATCTTGGCTGGCATCTGCTGGGGTCTTTGGCTTCTAGTTTCAAACAGCTTCCCTTTTCCTTCTGTATCTCCAAAAATACCCTTTTCCTCTGTATCTCCAAAGGTCTCTGGCTGTGTGGGCTCTGAAGCTTTTGTCATAATGGTTTCATTTTAAAGGACTCCAGTAAGCAACTCCACCTTGAATGGGTAGAGACACATTTCCATGGAGATCACTTAATCAAAAAGATCCCACCCAGCAATATTGAAAGAAGATTAGTGAACATGGCTTATCTGGAGTATACAACAATTTCAAACAGGCACACCCCCATTGCATTTTTAGTTTCCTTATTTTAAGGAGACATATTTTGTGGGTGTTCCTCATATATGAGGAAAATCAGTGAAAGTCTTATCTTCTGTAGCTATGTCCTGCTGTTCATGGATGCAGAAAACTTTTATAATTTTGAAGGATGCTTTAGACATAAACTTACAAAGACAATATAGGTGACAAGAAAACAAGTAAATGGCAAGCAAAATAAAGACAGTATTTAAGAGAGTTGTTTTTATCTCATCAACAAGTTCACTAACTACTTAGAAAATGAGCTTTCTGTTAAGATTTTTAACATGTTCAATATTACTTTGCATATGACCTAGTAAAGAGGAGATATTATATTCATAGGTACAGCACTTAATACCAATCAGTGCAGTGGTTTCTCTTTGAAATGCGGTGGGTGTTAGGCTTATTATACTATACATGGCATCCCCACATAGGAGCAAGACTTAGTGCCAATTGCGTCTTTTTAGGTTCTAATCTGTATTTCTGACAATCATAGCTCCAGGAGGTATGTTCTTTGTCCAGCTGTTGTAGTACAGCATTGTTAGTCCTCTGGGAAATAGAACAGTGGGCTCCAGGTCTCTATCAGCCTATTTCATAGCACCCTCTGGCACTATGCATCAGAGCTAATCTGGAGGCAATGTCCACTAAAGAGCTACATGAAGCAACTGAGCTTTTTCCAGCAGGCAGAACTACAGTATCTATCTGTCTTAGCAAGGTGTTTTTGGTAACCAGGTTCCCATCTACTTCTGGAGCATGTCCAGGTGATGTGGCTGATACTCGTATAGTTTTAGGGGCTGCAGAAATGGTTCTAGTCAAAACTCAAATGGAGAGACAATGTGCACCTAGCTAGGAGCCTGATTTAAACATGAAAGTTCAAACAGAGGTTCAATTGCTTTCTCATGTTTGTACTAGGAAACAGAAAATGATGACTAGCAGCATTATTGTTGTATAATATGTAGATCAGTAACAAAAAGAAGGTCAGAACATCTTTTAATTTTTATAACATTTTCTAAACATTTATATGCAATTTATAATGTATTAATGAATTTAACTGTTTTTAGCACTTCAGTTTCACAAGGTGAAAGAATAAAATTTGTGCAACTGTTTGGAATAAAAAAATATCTTTCAGAGTTTGACCTTGAGAAAACAAAATATTAAAAGTTGTCAGGTTTGAAACATTATTTAGTTCCTTATTAACTAAAGCAGAGGAAAAGACTTAGTTCTTTTAAATTGAGACTTGTTTTGCTTAACCAAGGACATGATAAAGTCAACATAAAGTACAAGAAGTTATTTTGATAAAACAGACTTTTTGCTTTTTACACTGCTTACTTAAAATAAAAAAAACTTGTATAACTTTTGACTATAAACAGACTAATAACCCAAGAAAATTTGTCACTTTAGCAGAGAAAGCCAAAATTTAGTCTTGCATCAGTATATTATTTGATACTAAAACTTTAAAAAATTTTATAGATAGATTCACCAAATCTTTCATTACTTTGATCATAATTTCCTTTTCTGTGAACCTTCTGTGACTTACTATATCTATTCAGGTTTTGTCTTGCATTTTTTTCTTTCTCATTTCTGTAACAACCAGTCATTTAGGACAAAATTACTCTCTTTTTCCTTTTAATAGAAAAACATCCTTTATATCCTACATACTTAAGTTACTAAAATAATCTTGGAAACTGTCTTCAAGCAAACATTTCACAACGTACAATTACCAACAAAATCAAGCTTGTCAGAATTATGTTATATTTAAAACACTTTAGCCAATGCATTTTTGAAATGGTACTTTACAATCATTTAACAAGAATTAAAGGCACATGTATACATTGCATTTGTTCTAAAAGATTTGCTCTTTTTCAAAGTTTCATGATTGTTATATGATTTTTTGAGAAGTTTGAACATAAGGCATCTCATCTCATTTGTGATTTCTTTTACAAAACAAATCTAATTGTAAGATGTTATTGAAATTTAAAGTTTCATTCTTAGGCTGATTTTCACTGTTGTCCAATTTATACCATGGCCAGGCAGCATTACAAAGAAAATTAATTCCTTTTTTTTAACAGAGATCCTCTCCAAATTTAGATCAATTATTCAAAATACAACCCAAAGGAGACATAGCCAGTGCATCCTGAGAGTTCCCCATGGCTAGGCAACACTAACAAAAAATCACAAAGACAAAACATCAAGACAGGAGTTTTTCAAAGTCAACAGATTTTCAAATTTAAAAGCAAAGAAACACCATGAAGTCAAGACATACAAATAAGGAACTTCTTAAAGTCGATAGGTTTTCCAAATTAAAAGCAAAAAGAAAAACCATGAAGACAAAACATGCAAACAAGGAACTCCACAATACCAAACAACTTGCCCAATTCAAAGATACAAACTTCAAATCCAACAGGGAGCCACAAATCTGGGGTCATGGATGGTGGGGCTCAAACCCACCGAGTCCACATTTATGAACCCAGGGCAATTCAGTAGTCGGCTCCTTATGAGCAGACCAACACACTGAGTCAACATAGATTAAAAGAGAAAATATACACTTAACTAGCACAGGGAAAGTCTTAACTTTAAAATCACTATCACACAAATACATCTAATGTCCACCCAAGGCAGAAACCTTGCCCTGAACCACCAACCTCAGTCCTCCAGGGAAATCCCTACAGCTGCGGGGCATGGAGCTGGAGGATCCTGGGAGCTGCCACAGCTGACAGTACAAGATCAGGGCTGCATCTCAGAGCAGCATGTCGCTTTGGGTGGAGTTACCAAATTGTTACTGCAAGCATGGTGCTTTTCATAGAGGGGCCCACCTGATCTGGCACTGCAAAGGAGAAACCTGTCTCTCATTGTGAAGGTGATCTATTACAAGTAGGAACTGTAGGGAATCTTCCCTAAAGCAGTTCAAAATGGGGCTGTGAGTTAGGGATTTTATAGACAGAATAAAATGGGTAGGGGTCAAAAACTATGTAATGTCCATATGAGTCGTTCTTGTGAAGTCAGTGATGACATTGAATCTTTGTGAGGAGGACACAAGCAGTTTCTCAGTCCCGTGTTGTCTCAACCACATCTTGTTCCAGTGTTAGTGATTAGCTTTAAATTCTGATGTGCAAGCTCTTATGTGCAGTGTCTTCATAACTCTTCTCAAACTTTTGTCTTTTGAGGAAGAAGTCACTGATTCACCGGATCACAGGGTGTTCTTGGTGCTATTCCGTTATCTTATTCCTGTAAGCAGAACTGAGAAGGTCAGGTGAATGTCCTGGGAGCTGAGTAGAAGTCGTAGCTCAGCTAGGGTAAGTATATTCTCCAGCTATCAATCCCTCGAGTGTATTCTGAAGCTGAATTTTTCCTCAGCATCTGCTTTGCAGGAACTTAAGCTATGACACTGTCCTTAAAAGTATCTCTGTATTTTCCCAGGCTTTGCTTTACTCTTTTCCAAAGAGAGAGAGATAGAGAGAGACAATATTCATTCTTTTTCTAAAATCAGTCCTTTTGCTGTTCTTTGTGTTTTTTGTCCCTCCTTCTATTTCTAAGCATTGCCAACATTATGGTCACCCTTTTCCTTGCTAAATCTTTAATCTCCTTTTCTTCACTGTTTTTTTTTTATTAGCTTACAACAAACTTGAGCCAGTACTAAACAAGAGAAGCAAAAAGAAAGTATACAACCCTAAAACCCTACTTTCTTTGATCCCAACTGTCCCAAAGGCTTCTCTTCTATCCATCCCTTCTTTTTGTATCTTGAAGGAACAGTCTACACACTCTGAAATTTTCACCACCAATTCACTTTTTGATCCATAACAATCTGATAGTCCCTGTAAAAAATAGAAAACATTTTTTGAAAAGTTTCCAATAACTGCCAAAGTGACAAATCTAATAATATCCTCTCAGACTTTATCTCATGTATTTTCTTGGTGTCATGTGATATTGCTGAACATTCTTTTTTCCTCAACTGCCCCTTATCTTTCATGGTGTTTTCCTTCCTCTCATTTCTTCCAATAATCTCTACTTAGTGATTTCAGTCCCTCCTATATTTTTATCCTAATATTAATGCCCCAAATGGTTTTTCTTTATGAAAATTAGGTTCCTTAAATCAATTTGCCTGAAACATAACTTTTTATCTTCATTCCAAACCGAAAACTGGTTTATGCTCATGTTTTTCTGCTGTTAGTAACACCACTCTCAACTGTGTTCACCAAACTAGCTACTTTTGGAATCTTATTTCTATATCTATTCCACTTATTCACCACCTCCAAATGGCTACCAATTCTCATCACTTCACATGTGAAATAACTGCTTGAATTCACCTCCTCCATCACAGCTCTGCTCTAAATTTACTTACCACTTGTCTGGACTAGACTCTTAATTGTTTTTTCTGATTCCAGTCTATTCCCCTCTAATTATCTTCCATAGTGTGCTGGACATTACTGATGCTAGTAAATAAATATCACATAAATTTGATCTGCTAGTAGTTATTTTACCAAATATACTATGATTTTTCACAGCTCTACACTTTTTCTGTGTCCATGTTTTCCTCTCTTTCTGTAACATGAGTTTTGAGCACATTTCGATACTGCATTTGAAATCAGCTACTTCTCTCCTGATGGCCAAATTACCAAATTGTCTAGGGCTTTGAAATGCTCATTCCTAAAAAAAAAATGTGTTTTTTGGTATTTGGTTTTCCAGTTTGATTTGCTAATTAGTTTACTTTTAACTTTTTCTGTCCAATATTGTAATACGCAGAGAAGGATGGCCTTTAAGTTGTATGTCAGTTTTTTTAGGAGGTGAAATTCAGGTTGAGTTGCTGATGACTCCCTCATTTACTGATGGGGAGTTAGCCCAAGCCTCCTGACAGCAGTAAGGACAGAGAGGACCTTCTAAGCAATATGGATGGATTGGATGGGTATGGGCCCAGTCGTCTGACTTTTTCTGTTGCATAGTTTCCTGCAGGCAGAGATGTAGACTAGCAAATGAAGCCATAGAGATCATTTCAATCTAGAGTTTCTTGATTTACTACCACATTGTCAGAATCAGCAGGGAAATACACAAGCTACTCCATCTCAGACATACATCCTTTGATTTAGAAATCCAAAGTCCAAAGACTAGTTTATGTTTGCTCTTTGCTGTACCTGGGTCCTCACTTTAGGAGGCCTTATAATACTAGTTATTAAAAGCCAATTTTCAGCCCAAACTAAGAAATCTTTGATTATCACAATATGGTGAATATTTTGGTAGTTGCAATATCAGTTAGGTACCTACAAATTACTTCTGCAACATAACCTACAGTGTACAGACACTTTTATATGTGGTGCAAGGAATCTTCTGTTTTTTGCTATAACTTGTGGATATCGGTAAATATAAAATCAATCTAACTCTTTTTTGTGTGCCATCCTTGTAATTTTGCTCCTTTATTTTGATATTAATCTATTTTTCCTCACATTGTGGTCTACTTATGACTAACTTACAGTTTCAACCAGAACATAATTATTTGTTTGATTACCAGCTTAATTCATAATTATTTTACAGTATTTTTAAATTTACTGACTATACTACCTATGTAATGCCTTATATAATTGATTTCTATTCCACAAAATAACATGAGGTGTGTATCTCAAAGATTTTTTTTATTAAATAACTTAGGAATCTAAAACTAAATGTTAATTATGAAATATAATGAAATTATTTCATTCACTAATAGTGAAAAACTATTTTAGAATCAATTTTGTAAAGGCTTAGCATGAGAAATGTGTAAATGGAACATATAAATATTAATGCTATATTGTTCCTAGTATCTTACATCTAGACATTTTTATATTGGATTGGAAAGTTAACTGAAGGATTTACAAAAAGAAAAAGATTAGCCCAGCAAAGACCAAGGAGCCAAGATAAATGGAGAAGGAAGGCATACTTAATCAAGGAGAGTAATGTTTTTCAAGATGGATTTATTTAATTTTCATCATTCTATTACCTCTATCACAGTTTCAGTTAGAAAGGGAGTTCATTCAGTAGTGGAATAAGAATCAGATTTAGAGAAAGTTACTTTTCTGTCAAATTGTTTATAGTCATCCAGATTATATATACAGTAACATCATATGCTCAGATGTAAACATTTTGTCTATTGAGCTATATATAGTAAATGTTTGGAGTTCACAGAGACACTTCTAAAACAAGTCAGAGTAAAATGCTATTGGTGTACACCAATGCTAACAATACCCAGGATTTCTCAGCCTCATACATTTTACAAATAACAAATGATTCATTAATTCATAAGAACTACAAGTTCTGCTTATATGTAAGCTATTGTTTAGATGAAATTGCATATAAAAAACTTGTATTATCATATTTTCCTAAGTTTTGCTAAGCCATACACTGAAACTTAAATATTTTTCAGGGGAAATCAAAGTCAGTTTCCAGCAGAGAAAATGCCAGATTTGGATTAAGGAAGCAAATGGACATTTTGGATCTTTAAATTTACCCCTGCAGGTGACTGCAGTTCAAACCATGGTCTGAGCCTCTGGAAACTGTATTAAAATGAGGATTCTCATTTTGGCTCGTAAAGTGAATACTTTGCATAACATAAACTGCCCCAGGTACCAATACTATTTTTGTAGGAAGAAAATGTTGGTACTTTTGCTATTTAAACCAAAGTTTTTCAGAAGAGGAATTTTCAAATGAACCAAACTGGCTATAAAGAAAGTTTCTTAAATGTACAGATAAATGGGGAAAGCTTTCCAACAAGGAACACGTTAAAAACTTCATCAAATTATTGAACCAAATTTAGATTCCAAAAGATGATACCTACTGTATTACCTTACCCAAAGCTGAGTCATATTGGCTGCCGACGAAGTGAAACTACCTGGGAATTGTTTCCCTGGCATGTCTACTTTATGTCAGTTATGGACTTCTTTTTGATTTGTGTAGTATTAGGTACTGTTCAGAGTACTTTCATAGACTTTATCTCCGTTGATTCTCTCTGTTTTGTTTGCAGCATATCAAAATTGGTCCAGAATAAAGGTCATTGAAATGTACTTTTATGCATTGATACTGATACAAGGTTGACTCAGGGTCCAAGTAATTAAAATTGTCTCTTCATTGTTGCATTTCGCAAGTTTCCATTTGCTTTCTAAAATCTCCCTCACTGCTTTATTTCATACCTAAAATGTCTACATATTACCTTTTTAAAAATTTAATTTGTGCATTTGTTCTTAAAATATGTGTTGAAAGCTAATGTAGGAAAACTAACTGCATTTCCAGTTAGGAACTAGCTTCATTATTGGGGCCAAATCTTAATATTTGATGCTGTAGCACATGGAGAGTGTTCACTATTTCTCTGATGCTTTAACTGGAAGCAAAAGTAACAAACCCAGCTATCTCTCATTTAAACAAGAGAAACTGCTGCTTAAACAAAAAGATGTTTATTGTACCAGAAATACTGTACTCCTCAGAAGAAATGAACTGTAGTTTTTTTTTCAGACTGTTAGTGTTTCAATTAAAGTGCCATTTTCATGATGTTTGCTGCAAAAGGGTGTGGCATTCAATACCAAGAAAGAGCTAAAAATAGATGGTGAGCAAAAGTGTCCTCGACTACCAGTCTCTATGATACTATTTCTTTGTTTAAGTCAATTTTGTATTTTTTCCAGAGTTGAAAGGCATTATTCAAAATGACTCGAGCTAATTATTCATTAGGTGGTTCAAATATGTGCCACAATGGCTGTTCCAATTGCTACCAAGGAGAAAAGGGAGAACAAAATCACCCATTGTCTGGACCTCAGCTGTCAGAGAACAGTTTGGATTGGCTGGGGACATTTGGAACAGGGCTTGGTAAAAGAAATGATATGGTTTGTTGGGTTATATATATAAAATATATATACAGTAATATATAGTAATTGATGGTTTATGCCTTTAAAACATTCATAATAGCAGATAAGTGCTTAAAAGAAAGGGTAAAATAATATATAAACAAAATGCTGTAAAAATGAGAAAGAGCAGTGCTCCTCCTGACTGGCATTATTAATAAGGCTTTTTGGAGGAGGTTAGATTTAAGCTTTGTAGCATGAGAATGTTTTGAATATATGGAAATCGGCAAAGAAAAAGTTAAACCATAACAATGGATATGGCCCAGAGGGTAGGTTAAGAGATAAATTTTAGAGGTATTATCACTCTGGATTCAGTTGCAGCCAATATAATCCAGTCTAGCTAGTTTAAGCAGAAAGGAAATTAAACAGAGGATTAAATATTTTATAGCAATTTTGGAAAGACTGGGGAAGCTTTTCAGCTACCTATGCCCATTAACCTCCATCTCTGTCTTTTTGCTATGATCACATATATCACATCTGCATATGATACAAATCCCACAATATGTGAAAGTACTTTGAACTATCATATATAATTCAAAGAAATTAAGAGAAAGAAATATAACCTTTTGCACTTTCTCATATACTTACTATTTCTGATGCTCTTCATTCCTTCCCATACATGTGAATTATCAACCGATACCATTTTCCTTCAGCTAGTTTTTTTTTAGTGAAGGACTGCTGGCAATAAATTATCCTAGTTGTCTTTTCCTAAATATGTCTTTATTTTTCTCTTCATTCTTAAAGAGTAGTTTCCATGGATATAGAATTCTAGGTGGCCAACTTATTTTGTTTTTCCAGAAATTTAAAGATGTTTTTTCTGCTCTCTGGCCAGCAGTGTTTCTATTGAGAACACAGTAATAATTTAGATTGTTGTTATCCATGTGTACTAAATGGTTTTTCACTGGTTGCTTTTGACATTTTTCAATTGTTCTTTCATTTTTGTGAGTGAATATGATGTGTCTACATGTCGTTTTCTGTGTTCTATTGCTGCTTGGAGTTTGCTGAGTTTCTCAAATCTGTAAATTAATGTTCTTCCACAAATTAGGGAAATTTAAGCCATTATTTCCTCAAGTATTTTTTCTGCCCATGTCTCTTTGTTGTCTCTTTTTACAAACCTAATTATGTGCATGTTTTACCTTATAATAATCTCCCTGAGATCTGTGAAGCTCTACTCATTTAAAAAGTAAGCTTAAAAAGTTTTTTGCAGTAATTTCAGACTTACAAAAAAGCTACAAGACAGTGTTAATAATTTCTGTATACCTCTTACCCAGTTTCTCCCATTGCTAACATCTTACATTACTATTGTTCATGTATCAAAACTAAAAAGCCAACATTGGTACATGACTGTTAAACAAGCTGCAGATTTTATTTATGTTTCATTTTTCTTTTTCTGTTTCAGAGTCCAATTTAGCATTTAGTTGTCTTGTTTCTTTCATCTTCCTTGGTCTATGACAGTTTCTCAGTTTTGCATGACTTTGATAGTTTTGAGGAGTACTTTTTTTGTAGCGTGGCCCTCAATTTTGTAGAATGCCCTTAAATTTGGGTTTGACTATTGTTTTTCTCATGATGAAACTTGGGTTATGGGTTTTTGAAGAAAGTACTGCAGAGAAGTGCCCTTCTCATCACATTATATCAAAATCATATGATACCCATGCAATATCAATGTCGCAGTTAACTTTAAGAGTTGATTATGGCAGTATTTAACATGTTTCTCCATTGTAAAGTACTGTTTTTCATTTTCCATTCTCTATTCTCTGAAAGTAAAATACCAAGTCTAGCTTACCCTCAAAGGTAGGGAGATTAATCTTCATTTCCTAGAGTGGGAAATGGCTACATATATTACTTGGAATTCTTCTCTAAGAAATTTATTTATTTATTTATGCAATAAATTATTTATATCATTATGGACAGATAGATGGATAGAAAGAGAGATTTATTTGGGGTTGTAATCCAACACCATATTATTTTATATTGTTGCTCAAATTGTTCTAGTGTTGGCCATTTGGAATAATGTCAGGTTGGTTCCTGTGTCACTTTGACACATCTTCAATCTTTTATTTTTTTTTAGCACTTTCTTACTGTTTAGATTACAAGATGTTTTAGATTTACCTTGTATTTTCTCTGGCATAGTCCTAGAATCAGGTGATTTTATTTGCTAAAGTTGGCTAAATGCAATACACAAAGAATGGGTTGGTTTTTACAATGGGGATTTATTAATTTACAAGCGTACAGTCTTAGGCTATGAAAATGTTCAAGACAAGGCATCAACAGGTGATGATTTCTCCCCCAAAGAATGGCTACCAGCAATTCTCAGCTCTTCTGTCACATGACCTGGCACATGGCAACATCTACTGGTTTCTTCTTTCTCCCTGGGTTTCATTGCTTCTAGCTTCTGGCTTCAGTGGCTTCCATCTCAGCTTCTGTGGGGGCTTTATTTCTGTCTTAGCTTCTGTCTCCCTTATCCTCTTATAAAGGACTCCAGTAAAAGGACTCAAATCCACCTGGGACTAATGTATCAACTGAAATAACCTAATCAAAAGGCCCCACCCACAGAAATGGGTTAAAAGAACATTATCTTTTATGGCATACAATGGATCGTCAAACCACCATACAGACATTTCTCCAAGTAGCTCTGGTTCCCTTCATAGGAGAATGGTATTTAGAAACCAAGATCTGGACACTGGGTGCTGTTCATTATTATAATTTTTTTCTCACAGTTTTTTATATTTAATTATTTGTATTCATCCACCTTAAAGTTTTCTGATTCTGATTCTTTCTTCTGTTACTTCCATTGTGTTGTTAAGCCTTTTCCTCCCAGGGATTTGATCAGACTTTATGAAGAGACTGTTTCAGACTTCTAATTATTTCAATTTTATAATTTATATGTTCTCTACTGAGATTTCCTATTTGTTCATTAATTTCAAACAAACTTTATTTTATTTTTTTGGACATAGGTATTATGACTGCTTTAAAATCCTTGTGTACTAGTTCCAACATCTGGTTGATCTTGAGGTTGGTCTCTGTTGAAGTTGATCTCTGTTGATCATCTTGAGGTTGGTATATTTTTCTTGAGAAAGGAACAAATTCTGTGTATTTTTCACATGCCAATCTACTTTGAATAGTTTCCTGGATATTGTGAAGGACATGTTGTAGAGAATCTGAATTCTGTTACAATCCTTTGAGAATATTGAATATACTGATTTCTTTTCTTATTTTAGCTAGAATTTAAGTTGTCTAAACTCAAACTGCAAAATCGGTATTTCTTGGGCTGTGTCTTGGAGCCTTGACTGTGCTGCTTGGAGGCTGCTTCATGCATGTATGGCTCAGGCAGCAGCCACTGGGCAGAGCTCATGTACAGAACTGGAGCTGTACCTCAATAACTCTCTCCTTCCTTGGAAACTTCATTCTCTGGTTCTTCAAGCCAGTAAGACTGTAGACTTTCTGTCCGAATTTTAGCTGCCCCACATGGCACTAACAGGATCTTCCCTTAGACTAAAATTCTTAACAATGAAAAATTCACCCAGAATTATTCCCTTCTTCCAATGTTGAATCCTTTCCAGAATCTGTCTCCTAATATGTACATTTTTTTTATTATAACTCATAGTTATTTTATGTGGTCTGTTGGTATAATAGAGCTAAAGAGCCATCCTGAAAGCAGAATCATTAAGATGATATACTTTGGGAATATAAATACTCAGTTTAGGTATATGTTAGTAAATTATCAAATTCTACTTCACAGACAAGGTTGGTATATTTTTCTTGAGAAAGGATCAAATGCTGTGTGTTTTTTATATGTCTGAAAAAGTTTAGTACCTGATACTAAATTTACTAATTTGTAATTAGGATTATCAGAAAATGAAATAAATGAAGCAGAATAGACCAGTGAAAAGAGGGAAGGGATCCTTGTATATAACTATTTCTAATTAAATAAGAAAATTAAGACATTGAAGAAATGACTATAAACCCCTTTCTAATACATAAATTCCCCAATAACTAGAATCACTAATACACAGAATATACATCTCCACAAATTAAAACACTAGTAGGAATATACTGATGTAATTATATGAAAATAAAATAACATAATTTTTTCTTGTTTTGTCTATTTTACTTCTTAGCTATGAAAGAAGGAAAGGTGGCAATTGAATGTTGATCATGGCTGTTTATGTGGTACAGCAAAAGTCCTATTATCATAAACAGTCTTGCCTTAGAAAGCTCAGAAGTTCAATTTGCTCCCCTCTGAACACATGTTCGCAAAGTGAACATTGTCAAAACTGCTTTAGTTTCATAACAGAATCCAGCTTTTATTAATGAAACTGTGTATGCTTCTAAAATACTTGCATGTATTTAGAAACTTTGTCTAAGTAAAGATCAACTCACTCTTCACAAAAACTTCATGCTATAATTTTACCAAGCTATTTTTATAAAATTGACAATAAAAATAACTTTTATTTTAATGTTAATGTGGAATTCAGTTTTGTTAAAATCAAATTCAGCCGGCGGTACAAGGATAGTTTAGTGGTAAAATTCTGACCTGCCATACAAGAGACTTGGGTTTGATTTCCAGTCCATGCACCTTTCCTCCTCCTCCCCCAAAAAATTCAATAAATGGTGCTGCCATAACAGGATAGTCCCATGGAAAAACAACGAAATACATAGCATACCTATATAGCCACCATATAGCATACCAAAAAAAAATCAGCTAATATTGTTGTTCACACACTAATATGAAATGATTGATTAGATTATATTTCCCACTTTATTTTTCTGTGAAATTAATTAATCAATGTCAATAGTAATTGGAAAGTGTTTCTCTTTACTTGGTAAAATGAAATGTTTGGGGGTCTGTCATCATTATGTATAATTTTTCGTGGAATATTATTGATATAATATTATATTGCATTCTATGCAATTATTCATAGAATGCTGTAGCTATTTTTACAGAACCAATCACTTAGGATAGGTTTACATTGCAGTGTTTTCCCTTCTTCATATGTATGCAACCTTTTGACACATGTTGAGGCTGAGTAGCTTGTATAACGTATTTTCCTCTGAGGAGCATGTGAGCGTTGAGAACAGTTTCCTATATTTTGTTCTTAAGACTACTGCTAAATTTATCTGAGTTTGTCGTCTATGCAGTTAATTTAGTAATAGTGAACATCAAAGAAGTAATGAAATAATAGCTTTAGTAACCCACGCTTTCTGAACTCATGGAGTTTCTTTTTAATTTCTCTTTTAGAATTTCCTTTCCAATTTAAATTTTGCCCACAGTTGTTTTTCTGGTGATTTTTGTTGTTTATTTATGTAAAGAAGATATTAAGTAAGAGAACTAGCATAGCTTAATGATACTTACTGCCTTGGTTTGCATCCCAACTCCATCGTTTATTAATTGAGAATACAGGGGATCTACCTCCGTTTTCTCATCTGTTAAATGGAGTGAATATCAGTAATTTCTGCACGAGTTTGTTAGGGGGATTAAAGGATAAATGAGATATAACATATAAAGTCCTCAGAGTGATACCTGCCATATATCAGGCATGCCATAGTAGTATTATGCACTGATTCAAATTATGATGATTTCATAATGATGAAACACATGACATTTCATAGTAGATATGTTATCCTTTATGTAGAGTGAATAAACTCTCTTACTTGGTCTGAAATGTTGAACTATATCTATGCATAGATGCACTTTTTTTGTTATATTACTGTCCACTGTGACTGTATATTATCACCCAGGTACCCCTAATGAAGAATTGAAATCTAAATGTACCCATGGGTATAGTATCCTTTTTATTTTTAAGCTTATGAATAAGTCCTCTTTATGGCAAGAGGAGTTATTTACAAGAGAGGAAAATAGACCCTTCAGTATAGATTTCTCTTTCTCCTCTCACGTCTTACAATATTTCTGATTTTTAGCACTAGCAATATATTTCAGATTTTGCAATTCACTGAGTAATTTCTCTGTCCCTCTTAACACCAGATATTTTTTAAAAACTCTTCTCAGCAACATTGCTCCCACCTAGACACGATTTACTCTGCTTCTTCCATAAAGTAGTGATAAATGAGTTGAGCAGTGACCTTTTATAATGAGAAATATCATGAGTACCTTTCTCACCGTATTTCAAGTACATTTCCTCCCCAAAGATCATAAGAAATTGCCTTTTATGCTCTTCTCTCTGCAGAAATGGTCAGCTCTTGAATTTTGTGGTGATTTTTTCAGTCATTTGTGTAGAACCAAATGGGATGAAAATTCATCCTAGTCTATCAAAATAATCAAAGGCTTTGGAAGTCAATTCCTGTTTTCATTTAAATGAACAAAATCATGAAAGTAATGTGGAGATAATTGTTTTATTATATTTTTATATCTCAGGCAGTATTTCTTTATATGTTTAGGCTTCTGAGTTATAAAATTCCATCCTAAATTTCCCCCAATTTAAATAACAATAAGAAAAATATTATAATAAAGTGAACCTTTGATAAATTGACCTTTTATTCTTAGGAGCATAAAAATAACATTTGCATTGACCAGGCAGAAACAAAACATCCGGGTTAATTCAGATTGTAAGAAATCATCAGTGAATTCTTTGTGGAAAAACCATCCCAAAACCTGTCATTGTGGACCAGTAGGAGTCAATTTCATTCTTTCAGGAAAGCAGTTATTCCTGCTATTTTCTTTAGTTATCCTTTGTAGCATCAAGAATAAACTGTACTCAAGCTTCTGCTATAGATAGTGTGGTGATACATATAAGTTTAGGAAAGACAGTATTTCCTCCCTGTAAAAAACAATACTAGCACCATAATAATAAAGGCAGTTTGGGGTGCTTATTGAAAAGTATAAATATACTGGAATTCAAGAAAGAGAGGCTTGTGATTGGAGAACAAGGGAATAAGGCATTATATAGAGAGTAGCTTTTGAACTTGGAGTAAAACAAGGCAGAAGTGTATTAGGAGGAGCATGTACAGGCTTGAGGACACTGTAAAAGCAAAGTAAAAGTGTGAAGAGGTGGGTGAGGACAACTTTCATAACATCACAATGTATTTGTTGAGAAAGTAGTTATTGGAGGAGCTTATAAACCACAAAGTCCCAGGGGAAAGCATGTGGCCTCCTAATTTCTTGACATCATATTGAAAGGGATTCTTGTGCCAGTCAGATGTTACTAGATATATCATCACTGTCACACTACATTTCTACTTTCATTTGATAGAAGTATGAGAACAGTCTTACTGATAGGGGAATAAATATTTTGGCTCAGCCATCAAAGACTCTAAGCTTAGGTGCTGACAATTTTTGTGAAGACTGGGAAAGCTATTTATGTAACCTCTGGAGACCTTGGTAACTATAGATTATAGTAGTTCCTCCTGCTGGTAAGGGAAAGTGACTATGGCACTGGAAGTTGGTGTTTGTTTTGGTGCAACCTCTTATGGTGGAAGGGAGAAAAACTTTAGTCCATGTCAGTTTATTACTAGGCAACTAGGAGATTCCAGAATATTTTCAGATAATGCTATTCACTCTATCAGGTGTTATGTTTATGGGATAGTGAACCATTCAATTTACATGAAGGATAACATGAGAAAAAAAGTGATAAAAAACTAAGTGGTAGTTTTGGGCTTGGATGTGAATGGCAAATAACTTTTCTTGCTTTGCATTGACAATGAGAAGCCAGCACAAAGTTTCAAGCCCTAGAGTGTCATGATCAAAGAGTTGCTTGGGAAATTAATCTAGCAGTGATGTGCAGGATGATACACATGAAAGAATACTTGGATCTAAGGACACCTACTTGAGAGCTATTAAAGGTGATCCATTAATAAAATTCATATGAATAAAACTGACAGTGGAGATTGGAAAAAGAAGAGATGAATATGAGGGAGGTTATAAATAGTGAAATTATAGACAACTGATTGATACAGGGGAGTAAAAATTCTGAGTTTTCAAGCTTCAGTTATAATCCAAAGGAAAGACATTGTGAAGAAAATACATTAAAGAAAAATGAAAGGCTTCAGTTTTAGATGAGCAATATTAGGAAACTAATGGCACATTTAGGAGACAATGACCAGAAAACTGTTAAACATATAGAACTAGCATTTGGCAATAGATTGGAACTGAATGTACAGATGTAAAAGTCATCTACCTATAGATGATGCCTTCAATCTAAAGGATGTACCTAAATTGAAATGTTCTCAATCCACAAAACAAACGAATTAGCAGTTGATGGCAAACACTGAAAAAAGGTTTTAATTGGAAAGTGTGAACAAGGGCTTTAAAAAATATCTTAGATTGAAAGGCAAACAATTCTGAGATCCTTTTATTCCAAATCTCTGGGTAGAGATATGGGCATTCTAGAAGAGCTTAAAGGAACAGATAAAGAGTAGACAGCAAATTTCAATAGTTGAGCACTTTAATTGATGTAAATTTGTTGGGCAGTGATATCTAATGCTGTGAACCAGTTCCTTCTTTGAAGGTTTACATCCTGTCCCTCTTTAGAAGATGTGTAGATATTTCTTTAAAGTGGTTGTATCATGTCTTCACAACATTGCCTCCAACAGTATAAAGGGGGCGATTATAATAATGTAAAAAAATGCAATTTGACTTCAAGTTTGGAAAAGGGTCTTGGAAAGGAATTTTAACAGAGCACTAACCTAAGAGAACCTGACTTGTATTTCATATTTTCTCTTAACATGGCTTATGAGTACCATTTATGGCATTCTTGCATCCTATATGAGACAATATTGCAGGGGCTAAAAAGAAGTATCAAATGAGTCTGGGTTTCAGTCCTGCTTTTGTCCTGTAACAGTTGTGTGACCTGAGGAAGATTACCTTTTCCATTTCTTTAAAATAGAGCTAGTAATATTTTCTTCTCAAAGTTTTGTGAGGACAGAATGAGTTTATAAAGGACATAATACAGAGCCTGGTATATATATATTTTCCTTATAATTAAGCCATCTTACTCTGATGCTACTGTCCCAGGGCTCTAATGACCTGTGAATAGCCAAACAACACCCAATGACAAGTGAGTGTGCAAACTGCTCTTTTCTGGTCTTGACATTCTGGTTTTGATGTTGATGGTTAACATTTATCGTTCTCTGGAGACCCTCCTGCTTACAAAGTAATAATCCCATGACATAGACCGTATTAGTTAACCTGAATTGGTATTTTGGATGGCATTGTATTAGAAGTAGAACCTTTTATTGCTATGACATAAAAATGCCATTTCTGTGCTAAGGACTTTTCTATTTTATTTAATTTATTTTTAAAACCATGGATTTGGAGGTCAAGTTCAGATTTTCAAAACATTGTTGTAAGTGTTGTTAGCATTAGGGAGATAGCTGACTTGAGATCTGAAGGAACAAGAGATCTGAAGGAACAAGAGACAGATTGAGATATTGCGAGACAGAGAGACCTGGGGTGGGAGTGGGGGGTGGGGCGTGGAGGGGTTTCCATTGTTATTCCGATTATCTCCATTCTCTTAGTTTGATTACATGTGCCAATAACTTGCTTTTAAAATAATTAGCTCAAATATAAACTTTCCAAAGTTTATGAGTCAGCGCTTGAACTAGATTTTTAACTCTGATGACAAAGAGGAAACACTTGGAACCAAAGAGCCTGGAAATGTAAATGAATTTGTGCCTGGTAGAAAAAGAACACTGTATTCATTGATGAAATTAGCAAAATAATCAAAGCTGTTAGTGTTTGCTCTGTGAAGTGTTCTACGAGTTCTTTAGATCTAGGAGTTCCATCACCCAATCTGAAGTCTTGTGATTCATTGAAATTAAAAAATGACAAAAGTTTTCTTGCTTTATAAGAAATGGTTCTGTGATGCAATGGTTATTCTATTCATATTCTTAAATTTGCTCCTGACTTACCTTATTATTTTGAACAAGCCACATAATTATTTTTTGTTTCAGCGTCTCTGTGTATATGTGAGTGAAAGCAGAAAAGCACAATACCAATTCCTTCTGAATTTGCAGGGTTTCAGCTTTCAGAACATATCTTGTACAGAATTACAGTAGTTTATTATTTAAGCCAGGACATTCTAGTCGGTCATACTCAAAATTATCCTTCCTCAATTTTACAGTATTTCCCAACATACTTATGCAGTTACAAATCCAATGATTACAAAGTAGGGCATTTTAGTGTTAAGACTGCTTCCCTTCAGGTTTGGAGACATCGTGGAATACTAGGGAGATTATTGTCAAACATAAATTTGAAGAAAAGAAGTAAATAAAATTAATCTTCACAAAAATTCTATGATTTATACCTTTTGTAGAAACTCCTCCCCAGTTTTTTTTTAAATTGACTTAACTAAAACCCCAGAAAATGACTCTCTCTGTGTTTCCAAGAGTAAAATAGATTCATGTTTCACTTGGTACAATTCTGCAAAATTCTTTAGGAAATGGAGCAGTAGCTAGAAGGAAGTTGGAACCAACTAGATTGTTTTCCATTAGACCATAGAGTAGAAGAACCTGGGACATGGTAAACACAAATTGAAATATACAACTTAAGTATTTCTTTTGCTATCACTCTCACTCTTACATAGACATTCTCTCCTTCCCCATGAACGTCTAAGTGCTTTGTTCCTACACTTTAAATATGTATATGAAGGAGTCAAAGTAGTGGTATTATCATTTCCATTTAGCAGGTGGGGGAAATGTAAATAAATTTCCTAGAATTATAGTGTGGTTGAATTAGAACCCAAACCTCGTCAATAAATCCTGCCCTAGCCTGGACATTGCCTCATGTCCTCTCATACTTGGGTGAACAATCACTTATGGCCATGTGATAAGTTTGGTGTTTAGATGTTCCATGGAAAGGCTTTAGGCTGCCTCTTTCTGGAGACGACAGAGCTGCCCACTTAAAGCAGAAGGTATCTGGATTAGTCCTGATGCATGAGTAGGAGTATGTCAAATCAACAAAATTGAGAAGAAGGCATTTCAATTTGAAGAATTCTATTCATAAAGGCTTAGAGATCAGAAAGAAACATTGTATTTAGGAAGTATTTTCAGACATTTAAAATAGCATTGGGGAAGTTCTGGGAGAAAGCAGACATGTTCAAACAAGAGTTAGATAAGTTTTTTTTTGAAATGTGAGCAAAGTTTATATGGATGTGTTTTCATGCCGTTAAGAAATAGTGAGATGTTTCTAGGTTCCTTGAGAGGTGGTAGAAAGATTTCAGTTCCATCATATCCTGAGCCTACAAACAAACTAATTCCATTCAGCAAGTATTTAAACCTGTGATGAGTCCTGGGCTAGGTAAATTTAAGTTCAGGACATTCAGTGAATTTAATTATGTGAAAATATCATTATTATTATGAGAACTTTGAAGAACTATGGAGCTTTAAAAATCATCACTGTTATGGTCACTTTTAAATAATGTGACTGGCACACTAAAACTGTATTCTGCAGAAATAAGGGAAATAGAGTGTGGTGGTTTGGAACTGTATGTGCCCCAATAAACCATGTTTTCAAATCTAATCCAGTTAAGGTGTGGCCCACATCAATCAGGAAGGGTCTTAATCCTATTATTGGAGTCCTTATAAGAGAATGAAGTTCACACAAGGAGAAAAAAGCCAAGGAAGCAAGAAGCTAAAGGCAACAAATCCTGAAAGAGAAGAGAGAGACCAGTAGACACTGTCATATGCCTTGCCATGTGAAAGAGGAGCCAGAAGAGTCAGCGGCCAGCCCTGGAAACTGAGAAGAAAGTATCACCTTGACAGTGACTGGATTTGGACATTTTCCCAGCCTCAAAACCATAAGCAAATAAATCCCCATTGTTTAAACTGATCCATTTCATGGTATTTGCTTTGAGCAGCCTGTGAAACTAAAATAGAAGTCTAAACTTATGAATGTGGAGTGGACCAAGAGGCAAACATTAACTAAAACATCAAATAACTAAATATTTAATTTATGTAAAATAAGCAAAAGGTGGTGCATCTGTGGAATGATTAACTGGAAGTAAAAGTGAAGTTTGTCACTGGGGTCTGGGTGAGACTGAAAATCTTATAATAGCCTCATCAATTTTCAAAAAGATATGACAAAGCTAAAGCTGAGCATTAGAGATGAGAATATATATGCAATTTGTGAATTTCACTGAAGATACCTATCTTTAAGATACCCAAGTAAAATTTGGTAGAATGAATAATGCATGCCTATTTCAGGACCAACAAGAAAAAAGGGGACTAGTGTAATAAAAAAAGAACATATCATTTTCCCTTTTAATTATCTCCTATTTTCTTTTGGTTCAGTACATTCACCCACAAACGGTCTTGCAGAAATGAAGAGATTGAGGAGTTTGTGAGTTTCTTTTTGATAGGAATCCTTCTTTTTCTTTGCTTAATACCTTTCTCAAGCTAGATGCTCAATAAGTATTTCTGAGGTTGAGAATATTAATGAAAGTTAGTTTTACATAGCACTTGCTAAGTGCCAGACTCTGATATAAGTGCTTAACATATGGTTTTTGATCCTTAAAACAATCCTAGGAGTTATGTACTACTATTCTTTCTATTTTCAGATGATGGAATTGAAGCACAGAAAAGCTAAGTGACTGGCCATGGTTAAATAGTTTATGAGTGGTGAAAGTGGGATTTAAATAATGAGCCTATACACTTGGTATCCACATTACTCTGTATTTTAATTGAGAACAAATGGGATTAAAGAGAGAAACTGGACTAGCTTGGGGGGGGTGAACTGGACTTTGGGGAGGCTGAAGTTTGTAATTGTCTAAATTAGTTATATTATATTATCTAATACATATCTAGCATATTATCTAGAACACAAAGTCACATACAACTAAACTTCATTGACTTTTCCTCCTGGAAATGGATCTGCATCTCTCCAGTTAAGTTAAAATAAGGCATTAACATTGTAATCTGTATGCAAACAAAATATTTAAGCCATGAATGGTGAATTGGATGTTGGTAATCCAGTCCCTTATCTAAGAGGAGCTAATTCTTAATCTATGTTCTGGTTCCTTTCCCATGAGGGTGGGGAGGAATTGATTGTGTACATTGATGCCACCTCAAAGAGACGGTATAAGGATTGGAAGGTCTCTCAAGAGTTCTAAAGGAGAAGGGAAACTTCATTCACACTAAATACTGACTGAACTGTGCTCCTGCTTTAACTAACCTCTAAGAAGAAAAAGATAATCCAAATACCCTAGCCCAGCCATAGAATCAAGTGTGCTAATTTCACTATGTTCTCTATGGTTTTGAGACTTCCCTAGTAATGTCAGTTTGCTGAAGAAGGTATAGCAGATGGTTATTAATACATGCAGAAAATGACAGAAAAATAGGGAAAGTGAAGAAGACGGCTTAATGTTTAAGGCCAACTAATTATGTTCTTCCTCTAATTTCACTGGTACTTTGTTAAAGTCCCAGGAGTAGGTACTTGAATATTCCCTGAAATGTTCCTGGAATATATCCTATAATTTTATATATATATATATATATATATATATATACACATGGGCAGGCAGGCACTGGGAAATGAACCCAGGTCTCTGGCATGGTAGGCGAGACCTCTGCCTACTGAGCCACCGTGGCCCACTCCCTATAATTATATTTTATCCATTACATGTTCTTTATTATCCTTTTAATTACAGAAATAATGTATGCTTTATTTTATTCACTTGTGCTACAGTACTATTCTATAATATAACCTATTCTGTCTTTCTTTATTCTCTATGTCCTTAAACTAAAATGTACACTTATATTTACAAAAATTGAATCACATTATGCACACTACTCTACAATTTGCTTTTTTTACTTAATGATATACTATTGTTCTTCCAATAAATAGCTATAAAACTGTCTCCTATTAAAAGCTGCATGCTGTACTCATGGAAATACTGTCATTTATTAAACCATTCTTTTACTGATGGATATTATAGATGCCATCACAAAAAAAGCTTTAGTAAATACCTCATACATGTATATTTTATTTCTGTAGAGTGGATTCCCAAAAGTAGGATTACTAAATCAAAAGCTTCTGTACTTCTAATTTTAAAAGATAATGAGATATGATTTTCCACAAAGACTGTAAAATAAAATATTTATCTCCCTTTAATATCACCAATAGTGATTAGATGCCCTGGGCTATCTGTGGTTTTATTAGGGATTTCAGATAATTCAGCAAAAAATTTTAAATATAAAAAAATTCTTGTTATCAATAATCATTGACAGTATATGGAAGCATCCAAATATCCATACAAATGCATATTTTTCAAAGGTTACTGAATTGCTTGAAACCAAGTTAATATTTTAACAGTATAGTGAACTTTGAATTGAATTTGTTTGCATAAACCAGCATCTTCAACTTCTCTCCTTGGAAAATATTTAGAAGCAAAAAGGAGAATGAAGAATAAACAGACAAAATTCCGTATTTGTAAAGATTGTCAAAAGCAGTATAAATAAGGCATAAGCCTTATAGTGGTTGACCTAAATTGTTGAGAGAAATCTAACACTGTAGTAACTTATTTCAAAAAGTCATGCAAATGGCTCCACCAGGAAGACAATTGTATTCTTTTTAGAGTATATCCTGAACTTACTTAGTGCTATAACCAGGACAAAATCATAGCATAAGTGAGCAAGGGTTGCAAAGGATAAAAGGGGGAAAAAGGTCTCCACCCCAAAGGCACTACAAGTCCTAACTTCAGCAGCTAAGATTACACATAGGACTGGATTCTGAGGATGCTTCATCCAAAGGATCAGAGCATAGGATTGAATTACAGAGAATTTATTGATTTGGGAGGATATTGCTGAAATAACAGGATTTAACAACTTGGCAAAACCCATAGGAGATAGTGAAAGCATGTTATGACCATGCTAAATGAGGTCAATACCCAATCTGCTATGGAAAACAGTGGAAGAAATGATTAAAAACTTAAGAAAATTTGCATGCTGGGGTGGATATATTATGTAATGTTGAAAAGTCCACCTTATTATTAAGTTCTATGGGAAAGACTAGACTAGAGGATGCACCATTTAACAAGGTCATAAGGCTAGCATTGATATAAATACAGAATACCTAACCATGAGACATCAAGCGACTATGCACTTTGAACTGCCATTCCTGAGCTGGGTAAGCCATAAGGCTGGGCTGACCAAGCAATAACACATCATAATATGAAAAGAATGTATCTGGGATTGAGTGTAAGCATGACTAGAGAATAAAAGCAAGTTGCATGGGCAACTATCACAGACCTACAAGATATTCATCACTGTCGTACCAGCACTCCTCCTTCATATCACACCCATCTGAGGGATCCCTTATGAACAGATAATGGAGGAATTTAAAGCTTGTGCTTGGTTTATCAATGGGTTGTATGTGCTTAGTATGTAGCTTCAAGCTGAAAATGTGTGGCAGTTCTATTATAACCTCATTCAAGTGTGGCCTTGAAAGACAGTAGTGAGTGGAAATCCTCCAAATAGAGTTTCAGGCAACGTACTTGGTCACTTATTTTGTGTGGACAAAGAGATGAATTGAAGTAAACCTACAAATGGATTGTTGGGCGGTGCTGATAGCCAGGAAACTGTAAAGAGAAATATTAGACTTTTAATGATAAGGAAATCTGGTGTGAAAGCATGTAGATAGACACATGGGAGTGGGTGCCAAGGGTGAAGGTCACATTAATGTCCAACTAACAGCATTGGAGACACTAACTAACTAAGTAGACAAAATGACTTGGCCCACTGACGTTAGCCAACACCTTTGTCAGTGTCCACCTCAGTGCCACCATTATAGGCAAATAATGCTATGGCCCTGGAGGCAGAGATAAACCTATACCTAAGTCCAAAATCCTTGGCTCCCACATACCAAGTTTACCTAACTATTGCTACCTCTCATTGTCCAACCTAACAGCAATAAAGACAGAAGTTGGGCATGGGATATGGCACTATTTCTTGAGCACACCAGCTGCCCTCTTAGTGATAAGTAGGGCCCCTTCTACCTTTGGATAACTAGCAATCCATTCTGAAAGGAAAGCCACATATTCCCAGTGTGGGTTTGCCTTTCTTGTTCATAGTGTCCTAGCCAGCAGTCAACCAGTTATGGAGTATTTACTCCACTGGTGTAGGATCTCAGCATTGCATCAGACCAAGGGACCCACTTTACTGAAAGGGAGGTGCATGAGTGAGCCCTTGACTATGATATCCTCTGGTCCTACAGAATACCACACCATAAGAAGTTGCCATTCTGATAAACATTAGAATAGCCAGATAAAGTCACAGTGAAGTACATACTCAGAGATAATACTTGAGAATGGGCTGCCATCCTCTAGAGACAGTATATACTTTGAATCAAAGACCTTTATATGGTGCAGTATCCTCAGGAGAATGGATATGTGGGTCTAGACAGCAAAAGATGGTCCCACTTACCTTCAGTCACAAAGTCCTTCTTTGGAAATTTGTGATTCTTATCTCTACAACTCTGAGCCTATAGGGTTAGAGGTCTTCATCATCAAGGTGGAAATACTTCTGCCATGGGACACTATAAGCTATGGCTGTGCCCTGGTCAACTTGGGCTTCATGTGTCCAGGCACCAGCAGTCAAAAAAGAGGAGCCATCATCATAGCAGAGGTAATTGGCCCCAATGTCAGATGGAAATAGGGATACTAGAGTGAAGGCAGGGATAAATATGATTGGCACCCAGGTAATCCAATTAGGTACTTCTTTGTCCAATTAGGATAGTAAATGGAAAAGTTCAGCAACTGAGTTCTGAGAAAAGCCTGGTGCCAGGGGATCAGGTCACTTTTGGAAGAGTGTTTGGATCATACTACCAGATAAACTAGTAAGACCAGCAGAGTTATTAACTGAGGGTGAGGCAAATCTAGAACAAATAGGTAATGGAGAAAATTAGTGTTTCTATGGTCCTGAGACCAGCTGCCATGTCAAGAGCTGTAGTTTAATACCATTAAACTTTTTCCTCTACATTTTCCCCCCAAGTGTGGTCCAATAGAATCATGAATGAAAGGCTCCCCAAATATATAAGAAATGGATCTAAGCATTGGAAGGGGTAGATTATGGCAGAAATAAGGATAAGGTGCCCAAATTCTCCTTCAAGGAAGTTCTGGGTATCTCAGCTTCTGGGAATGATGTCTGCAGACAACCTTCAGCTGTCAGGCCCTTCTATAATTGAATCCTCTGCAAAAGGGTCAGACCCTTCTCTGGGCAACCCATAGTCAATGACTGAATGTGATGAGGGTATAAAGACCTGGGCATTTAGACCCAACATATGATAATTGTGATGGGCCATTTCAAATCCAGAGCACTATGATGTTGAGTAAGACACCTTTGTTTGTGCTGAAGCTTGACTTCTCCATCTGCCCAATCCTGTATTCTTCTATTCTCTCCCACAGGGATTGAATCTAAGAGTTTTTCCTTATAATCATAAAGCATTTAAGATTAGGTTTTAGAGTTTGCTTTCCAGAGTATTCAATAAAAGGCAACAAGGGAGATAAAAAGGATACTGACAAATTTCAGGAAATAAGTAGAAGAAACATAAAACAAAACAGAATAAAAGCATCACAGAAATGAACATGGAATTAGAAGCAGAGATAAGGGAGACAATATAGAAAAACTGTAAAGTAAATAGAGATAAAACAATCAGCAATGAAGATAGGCAAAAGAGATCCAAAATCTACATGTATGAAATCCTCAAAGAATTATAAAATAATGAAATAGTACCAATAGTTATAAGCTTTTTTTAAAGAAAAGACTTTCCTAAAATAAAAGAGCTAAATGTACGTATGAGAAAGGATATGCACCAGGGTAAATTGACCCAGGTTAACAGCATGACATATTCTAGCAACATTACAGGGCTACACTAGAAAAAGAAAGAAAACTTTGAAGAAATATCAAATCTCTTGTAAAGAGCAAAGGCAAAATGTCCAATGGCTTTAGATTTATTTTCAGCAACATTCAACTTCAGCAGACAATGAAAAAATATACATGACGAAAACAAATACAGCATATGAAGCTGCTCTTTAGCTATTAATGCCACCGACGTGCTACTTGGAATATTCAAGATTTAGGAAATATTTACCACGATCCATTTTTAAGAAATTGACCAAAATATGACCAAAGAAACTATGGCTGAAAGTCTATTAATGGGCATTGAATACATTTATTCAATTATAGAATTACAACCAAAATGGGGAACTAGGAAGACAGAATAGAATTAAGTGTCGTATGTTCTAACGAAGTAGAGATGACATGTCTAACAACATTTGGTAGGAGGAGGGGCAAATAAGGTGGTGATTAAATAATTTTGTGTATTACCTCATGTCTAATAGCAGAAATACAAAATATATTATCTCAGTTGGACAAGTCAAGCAATGTAAGTATGAACATTGTCAATGTTACAAAGGTAACAAATTTAGAAAGAAATTCTTACTAATATAAATTGGTGAACAGAAGAGTCTGATGGAAAGAATGAAGATGAAAATGATTAGCCTCATTTGTAATACAAAATTATTATTCTATAAGGAGAAGACTAATGGCATCATGTAAAGTTATAGAGCTGATCACATTAAAACATCAACAAACTTCATATATATAAAAGAATCACACATACACATGCGCACAGACACCAAGAACAAAAAATTGACCAAATGAGAAAGACTTTATTAAAAACACCATGAGAACAAAACAAAACTTCTAAAATCAAATGTGTTATTTTAATAAATGTGGATGGTCTCAACTCGTCTATTAAATAATAAACAATTTCAAATTGGATTGCCATGGAAAAGGCAACTCTAGGCTATTAACAAGACAGCTATCTAAGGCAAAACTGAAAGCAGGCTTCATGATTTTAATATCAGAAAATGTAGAAGTCAGGCCTAAAAGCAATAAGTAGATTTCTGCTCCTGTTCATGAAGGATTAACTGCTATGGCAATTGCTACCCACTGTAAACATCTAGAAAAATGGAACAATGTGAAATAATAGTTTTCTGGCAGTAGACATCAGTGGTAGAGGGAGGCCTGACCTCTGAAAAAAGAGAAACAAAAGATGTGGACCCTGTGATTGACATAGCTTACCCAGTGGAGATGAATTCTTGAGTACAGTGCAGGAAGAAGAATCAACACAAAGCCCAGGTGAATTGAGAAGAACAGGGATAAAAATTCTAGGAGGCTGAGGGAGCTAGAAATAATGAATTAGAGTATCAGACAGGAAGGGGTTGCAGAGAAAGAGAGAAACAGAGACAGGGAGAGAGAGAGAGAGAGATAACAAATTTCAAAACTTCAGTAGGACTATTTTAGTTTGCTAGGTAGGCTGCAGAAGTACAGATACAAAGTAATGAATTTGCTTTTAACAATGGGAATTTATTAGCTTACAAGCTTAGTTTTGAGGCTGAGAAAAATGTCCAAATAAAGGAATCATCAGATGATGCTTTCTTCTTGAAGACTGGCTGCTGGGAATCCTGGATTTCTCTGTCACATGGCAAGGCACATGGTGGCATCTTCTGGTCTTTCCCTTCTTTTCTGGGTTTTGTTGCTTTCACCTTCTTGCTTCTGCAGCTTTTTCTTTCTTTATCTGAATTTCTGTTTCTTATAAAGGACCCCAGTAAGAGTCTCCAGAAAAATATGTTCTTAAATCTAATCCATTCTTGTGGGTGTAAACCCATTTTAAGTAGATCTTTTGATGAGGCTACTTCAGTTAAGGTGTGACTGTATTAGTTTGTTAAGCTGCCAGAATGCAATATACCAGAAATGGAATGGCTTTGGAAAAGGGAATTTAGTAAGTTACAAGTTTACAGTTCTAAAAAAATACAAAAATATGCCCTAACTAAGGCATCCAGAGAAAGACATCTTTGACTCAAAGAAGGTGATCTGGGAAGGCACGTGTTTGATGTCAGTTGGTCCTTGTTCCCAGTTCCATTGCTTCCAGCTTCTGATGCTAGTGGTTTCCTCTCTAAGTGTCTGTGGGCATTCACTTAGCTGCTCCAGGACAAAAATCTGGGTTTCATCTCTTAGCTTAGCATCTGTTGGAAAAAGAAATGTCTTCTTTTCAGGTTCTGGCTATTTCTGTGAGTCCTTGCTTAGCATCTGGGCTATTTCCATCTCAATCTCTGTAAGGCTACATAGGCTCTGAAGCTTCTGTCAGCCCAAGAGTTTTCTCCAAAATGTTTCCTCTTTTAAAAGACTCCAGTAAGGGCAGGCCTCCGTGGCTCAGCAGGCAGAGCTCTCACCTGCTATACTGAAGGTCTGGAGTTCGATTCCTGGTGCCTCCTGCCCATATGCAAAAAAAAAAAAAAAAAAAAAATACTCCAGTAAAATAATCAAGACCCACTTCGAGGGTCACATCTCCATCTAACCAAAATATCACATTCACAAATGCAGCATGCCAAATCTCTGTGGAGATAATCTAATCAAGCTTCCACTCCACTATACTGAATCAAGATTAAAAGAAATAGATGCCCCCACAAGATTAAATCAGGATTAAAACATGGCTCTTTGGGGGCATATAACAGATTCAAGCTGGCACAGTGACCCATCTCACTCAGGATGGGTCATAATCCTACTACTACAGTTCTTTATAAACAGAATGAATATATGTATATTCTCTCTATATATCTATATCTATATCTATATCTATATCTATATCTATATCTATATCTATATCTATATCTATATCTATATCTATATCTATATATAGAGAGAGAGGTAGAGAAAGGCAAAGGAGCAAGAAGTTGAAATCAATGAAACCTGAAAGAGTAAGAAAAGACAAGCAGATGCCACCAGGTGTCTTGTCATGTGGCAGAGAGCCTTTGGGAAGAAAGCATCACTTTGATGATGTCTTGATCTGGACATTTCACAGCATCAAAACTTTAAGCTAATGAATTCCCATTGTCTAAGACAAAACATTTCATAGTCTTTCTTTTAAGCAACATAGGAAACTAAAACATACCCCAAGGTAGACAAGAGAATCACTGGAAAAGGATAAGTCAAACAATTTATCTGAGATTTTACAGGGTGTCTTTGCTAATGCTGCTATAACAAAATGTGTTTGCATTATTATAGCTTATGATAACCTATAAATACATTCAAAGAGTTAAAGAAAATATAAATATAATAAAGATGTTATGGAAAATATTAAAAAAACCTAAATGGAACTGTTTCAGTTTGCAGAAGCTGCTGGAATGCAATATACCAGAAATGGATTCACTTTTACAAAGGAGATTTATTAGGTTACAAATTTACGGTTCTAAGACCATGAAAACGCCCAAATTAAGACATTAGGATGATACCTGGACTCTGAAGAAAGGCTGCAGCATCTGAAACACTTCTGTCAGCTGGGAAGGAACATGCTGGCATCTGCTGGTCCTCCTGGGTCACTGCTTTCAGCTTCTGATTCCAGTGGCTTTCTCTCTGTGTCCTGTGGGTCTTCTCTTAGCATTTCTGAGGCATTTCTCTCTCTAAACATCTGTGAGTTCTCTCTGATCTTCTCCAGGGAAAACTCTGGATTTTAACTCTTAGCTAAGCAGTTTCTGTCTCCAAGTGTCTATGCCTTATCCAAAATTTCATTCTCTTAAAGGGCTCCAGTAGACAGATTAGGACCTATCTTGAATGGGCATAGTCACATCTTCCTGGAAACAACCTAATAAAAAGTCCCCACGCATAATAGGTCTGCACCCACAAGATTGGATTAAAAGAGCATGGCTTTTCTGAAGTACATAAAGTTTCAAGCCAGCACAGCAACTTCCAAGATTAAAAGACATACCAAGGATGAGCTTAATATCAGATTTGACACTGCAGAAGAAATAGTTCATGAGCTTGAAGACAGAATAGTTTAAATTATCTAAATGAAGCTATGAGATAACACAAAACAAAAAAAAATTAGCAGAGAATCAGTAATATATGAGATAATATCAAGCAATAAAATATATGCAATTACAGTCTAAAAAATGATGGAAAAGGAAGGAAACAGGAAAAACTATTTGAAGAAATAATGATCTTAAACTTCCAAAATTTGATGAAAACTATAAACCCACAGATTGAAGAGCCTCAATGAAATCTAAGCACAGGAAACATTAAGGAAATCACACTAGGGACCATATAAATTAAATTGCTGATAACCAGAGATTAACATGAGCAATGATAATAGTTGCAACAGACTTTTTAGGCAATCATGCTGAAGAAACTCTGAAAAATAAAACTGTCAATATGACATTCTATACCTGCAAAATATCATCAGAAATGAAGGTAAAATACATTTTCTTACAAAAAAATGAGAAAAAATTATTCCAGGAGCCTTACAACACAAAGTTTTTAAAAAGCAGCATGAGAAATTATTATAAAGGAATCTCTTCAGGTTGAAACAAAGGCTATCAGATACAAATTTCGGTCTACATAAAAAGAAAGAAGAGTGCCAGGAAATGCAAGATAATATAGAAAATATTTTACTACATTTATTCTCCTTATGATTGAAGTAGCAAACACATAAACACATGCACACACACAAATCACAACTAAAAAGACAATAGATATAATTGAAATGAAATTATAAAAATATTAAAATAATCCAAAATAAGGCAAGAAAGAGAAAGCAAAAATGGAGATAACTAAGTGAAAACAAATTATAAAATGGCAGATCCAGTACAAACTTAGCAACTTGGAATAGAAAAGATTTCCTTAATCTGATGAAAAACCATTGTAAAAATTTACAGCTAATATTATACTTAATGATAAAAGATAGAACGGTTTTTTCCTCTAAGAGTAGGAATTATAAGAGGAGGTCTCCTTTCATCACTTCGATCCATAATTGTACTTTGGTGGTTCCAAATAAATTAAATAAATTTTAGAAAAGAAATAAACTACTTTTAATCGCAAAAATATTATGTACACAAAAAATTCAAAGAAATCTACAAAAAATGTGACTAAAAATAATCAGTTGGTTTATCAAGCTTGCAGGATACAAGGTCAGTATGAACAACAAAAATTGGAAAATTGAAATTAAAAATAGTTTTTACAGTAATAATAAAACATGAAAATCTGATGGTCCTCATTTTGCATGGTACTGGCTTCTCTGAACCATGCATATCGGAGCTGTGTCCTTGCTTTGCAGAGGTCTGTGTTAACTGAGATGTACTTAGGGATAAATGTAATGAAAGATATGCACTGAAAACTATAAATTATTGCTGAAAAATGTACAAAGACCTAAATAAATGTAAAAATCACTAAATTCATGGAGGGAACGTATCAATATTCTTAACCTACTACCTCTCCTCAAATTGATCTATATATTCAGTTTCTTTCAAAGTTCCAGCAGGCTTTTTGTTGTAAAATTGACAACCTGATTTAAAACTTCCTTTGGAAATGTAACAGACCTAATAAAAGCAAAACAATTTTGGTAAAGAAGTTGGAGGATTTACACTAAGTGTATTTAAAACTTGTTAACACTTGCTACAAAGCCACAGTGTGGTGGTTTGAAGCTATATGCATTACAGAAGAACATGGCCTTAAATTTAATTCATTCAAGCGGACCCATTGTAAGTAGGAGTTTTTTGGTGAGATTACTTCAGTTAAGTGTGGTCCATCTCAGTCTTAATCCTATCACTGGAGTCCTTTATAAGCAGAATAAATACAAAGAGGAGGGTAAAAGCCACAGAAGCAAGAAGCTAAAAGTGATGAAACCTGGAAGAGAAGGGAGAGACCAGCAAATGGTTCCATGTGCCTGGCCATGTGGCAAAGGAGCCAAGGATGTCTGGCAGCTGGACTTTGGGAAGAAAGCACTGCCTTGATGATGCCTTAATTTGGACATTTTCATGGCCTCAAAACTGTAACTGATAAATTCCCATTGTTTAAACTGACCCATTTCACGGTATTTGCTGGAGCAAACTTTCCTTAAGTTTTAAGGAAACTTAAACACAGTAATAAATGTGGTATTGTTATAAAGATAAATACAGCTCAGTATGTTAGAATAGGGACTCTGGAAATGCATCCACTAATATATGGTCAATTGACTTTTGAAAAATTTGTCAAATTTATTGAATTAGGAAGGTAATATTTTCAAACAATGTGGCTGAAACCAATATTTATGGGAAAAATTATTCTTGATATTTACTTCACTCCTTCACTCCATATCAGGGTGGTGCAAGGGTAGCTCAGTGGTAGAATGCTCGCCTGTCATGCCAGAGACCCAGGTTTGATTCCCAGAACGTGTACAAGCCAAAAAAATAATAATAATTCAAAATGTATCATATGCATAAACAAAATGTCTATTTAATTTAAATAGCAAAGACATAGATGGTAATTTATATTCAGTGTCAAACAGCTCCGATTGGGGATCTCAGTCCATTGTTTATTATTTTTTTCCTGATTTTCACTCAGGTTGACTTGCTTCCTGTGCTGGTTTGAAGCTATCATGTACCCCAGAAAAGCCTTGTCCTTTAATCCTCATTCAATATTGCTGGGTGGGAACTTTTTGATTGTTTCCCAGGAGGTGTGACCCATCCAATTGTGCATGATAACTTTTGATTAGATTGTCTCCACCCATTCAAGGTGGGGTTGCTTACTAGTGCCCTTTAAGAGGGAACCATTTTGGAAAAAGCTTTAGAGCCACGAGAGCCACCAGAATCAACAGAGCCAGCAGAACGGACAAAGCCCCAGGAAGCCATTGAAAAGAAAGCTAGCAGATCTCATCATGTGCCTTCCCACTGATAAAGAAATCCTGAACATCATCTGCCTTCTTGAACCAAGGTATCTTTCCCTGTATGCCTCAGATTGGACATTTTTATAGCCTTGCTTTAATTTGGACATTTTCACAGCCTCAGAACTGTAAACTAGCAACTTTTTAGAAGCCATTCCATTTCTGGTATATCACATTTTGGCAGCTTGCAAACAGAACACTTTCTAATATGTTAGATTATCTTTGGTTGTGAGTTCAGTACTTGGTCTTCACCTAAGATGCAAATCATATGTGCTTAAGTTTGGAGCCTGTGCAGGTTTGAAAGGAAGTATGCCCCCTAAGAAAAGCCATGTTTTAATATAAATCCCATTTCATAAAGGTAGAATAATCCCTATTCAATACTGTATATTTGAAACTGTAATGAGATCATCTCTCTGGTTGATGTGATTTAGGGAAGAATGGTTGTTAAACTGGATTAGGGGAAGACATGTCTCCACCCATTTGGGTGGATCTTGATTGGTTTATTGGAGTCCTATAAAAGAGGAAATACTTTGAAGAAGGAGATTTTAGAGAGAGCAACACTATGAAGCAGAGAGTCCACCAGCCAGCGACCTTTGGAGATGAAGAAGGAAGACGCCTCCTGGGGAACTTCATGAAACCGGAAGCCAGGAGACAAAGCTAGCAGATGATGCCATGTTTGCCATGTGCCCTTCCAGCTGAGAGAGAAGCCCTGACTGTGTTCGCCATATGCCTTCTCACTTGAGAGAGAAACCCTGAACTTCGTCGGCCTTCTTGACCCAAGGTATCTTTCCCTGGATGCCTTTGATTGGACATTTCTATAGACTTGTTTTAATTGGGACATTTCCCTGGCCTTAGAACTGTAAACTAGCAACTCATTAAATTCCCCCTTTTTAAAAGCCATTCCGTTTCTGGTATATTGCATTCTGTCAGCTAGCAAACTAGAACAGAGCCTTTTCTTGTAGAGTGATTTTTGTCTATTTGTGCTGAATTGCAGCTGTTACTTCTAACTTGGGAAACTTCAGATGCCTTCGAAAGACCTGGCTTAGGAGTTATAATAAGTCAACAACACTTTGATACTGGGTTACGATTCATATCTCTTTCACAGTGCTGCTTTTAAAATCCAACCACTGATGTGCACAGGTATTTCAGTGGTTAGAATGCCCACCTTCCATACGGGAGACCTAGGTTTGATTCCCAGACCATGCACCCTCCCCCCAAAAAAAATCCAACCATAGAGTGATTTGCATGCTTCTGTCTGCCAAAACATCATGAGTCTGAACTCAGTAACTAGTTGGTGATTTTTTCCCTCTCAATTGCATGAAAAATCTGATCTGTCTACGATGTAGTTGTTCTAGAGTAGAAGGGTCTTTCAGAGTATCTAATGCCCTCTATAACAGAAATGAAATTTCCATTTTGATTTTTAAATAGTCATTAAATATAGTATATGATGTTGAAAGGATATATACCAAAATGTTTATATCTAGTAACTGGATTGTGGACATATTTTTTAAGATGGGCAGACACCAGAAATTGAACCCGGGTCTCTGGCATGGCAGGCAAGAACTCTGTCACTGAGCCACCATTGCCCACTGTGTGGACAATTTTTATATGTTCATTTTTTTTTCATATTTTTATTTCCCAACTTTTTGTAATGAGTGTAAATTACTTTTGAAAAAGCATAAAGTTTTTTGTAACATAAGTGAATGCATAAAGCGTTCTTGATTTCTGTTCTTGGATTAATGTGCTTAAAGTTGTTTTGGTTCTCTGCATCCTTACTTATACAAAAATCAGCTGTAGCTATGCAATATTTGTTACTTAGAACCAACACTTCTAAAACAGTTACTCTTGTATCCTCTCACCTCCATCTTCAAGATTTAGTCCATCTGTTGGGGTTTCTTCTCACTGAAGAGAACCAATGAGCCATTTCTAACTGGCCTGTTTTATATACCTTTTCTCATTTTGCCCAGTAGGGACTCTCAGCCTTCTGGATGAGAGATTATGAATACTAATCCATGCTATCTGCCTATGCTACAGACCACTGGAGCACTTCTGTAGTCATAGCAACCTGTTTAGAGACCTGTTCTAATTAAAAAGAAAAGGTGCTATTCTTCATAGACTAAAATAGTTTTGAAGCACTGAGAGTAGAGGCTGTATTTTCTGTTTTGTGCTGTGTTTTATTATATATTTCATTTGATCCTTTATAAACAATGATTCACTACATTAATGAGTACATCATTTCTTAATGAGTCACTTTGGTTAACCATTTTGACATCTAGAACATTTACATTCAGAGATATTATGACATGATCTTTAAAATAATTCATTAAGCTTAAAAATTGTACTTCTATGGTTTGTTAATATGTGTAACAGAATGATCTCTCAATCTCAGACTTACTCCAGAAGGTAATAAATGGGGTAAGAAAAGTATTAAATTCTTGGTTGCTATTATGTGCCAGGATGGAATGAGCATCAGGAAGTCTTCAGGCTCAGGGATGAGCTGAGCATTAGGACTGCCATAAAGGGCGAGGAGACAGTGAGGGGTGATGTGCTTTATATTTTGAAGCAGACATTTGGGCTTGGCTGAGTTAAAACATAGCTGTTTCAATACTCTCTATTTTCACTTTAAAGATGGCTGAATAGGAGAAACCCAGCTAGCCCACACAGGGCACAGCAACTGTTAAACCATGTTCTAACCGCTCATAAAATTCTGAGGCCAATGAAAGGGTGAGCAGCAGAGTCTTGGTTCTGGTACGGAGAGGCATGCTGGCTAATTGCTCAACCTTTTGAATTTGAACCACCCCAAATAATCATGACTGATTTGGTACTCTGAAGGGGCCATTACTGATGGCCATCCTGATTAATGCTGTGTGGTAGTAGCTCCAATTCCCTGTGACTTTTCATCTGGGTAAATAGCTGTCATCTTTAGGTAATTTCTGCTTTGCTACGCTAGCAAATTACTAAGCAGTTACCACAATCTAGTGCTGATTTAACATGATTTGATTTAATAATTAGTTATGATTTTCCCATTTCTACTTCTAGATGAATAGCAATTTAAAGTGTCCTCTTTTCACCTTCTGTTTCCTTGTTCTTTAAGTATTTGTGTATCCCCTCACAAATATGCTGCATCATTTTAAGAATGAAATAATAGAGTAGTCAATGACTGCTGTAACTTAACTGTCATGATTGCCTTTCACAGTAGGAATACAACCTTGTTTTTTTCTATTTGCATAATTTCAGGATCATAGTGGGGCCTGGAAATAATAAGGGTGAAGTTTTATTTTAAATCTCTAGAGAGAACGTGAACTGGTATGTGTGACTGGAAACTCATGCCACCTTTAGTACTAATGGGGATAAGAAGAGGGCATCAAGGAAGGGGAAGGGATAAAAGCCCACGCAGCAAGAGTTAAAGTTTAGTTTTCCATATTGTTGATTGGAATATCAAATTTCTGCCCAAACAAAACTTCCTGAGAGAAAAAAAATCACAAAATAACTGCCCAAGCAATGCCAAGTTTGTTGGTTAAGGCAGAAAAGGAGAACATTACTTTGTCCTGGTAATGTCCTAGATCTTAATAGTCTCTCCAGAGGAGTTCAAAAATAGGTATTTACAGTATTTGGAGGGTCTGGTTAAAGACACATGAATCTATGTGGATAACTGAATAAGACAGAGCAAACTTCTGATATATTAATGCAGGATTGTTGGACAGCAAGGGTTTGAAGGGAGTCTTTGAAGAGTAATCATTCATTTGATCACCCCAGTTGAGGAATCTGTTGCCCACAGAAGCAACCATTGTATACTGAAGAGGGCAAGTTGAATAGTCTAGATAAATATATTTTCAGGAAGCTCCTGAAACAGACAACAAAGTTAAATGCAACTTCATCTTCCTGTGAAAACATTTCCTAGAGCAAAGAAGTTAGGTTAATGAAGACAGTTGACTAGTAAATCCACATTAATGTAGACAGTAAGTGAGGAGGCTGTAGATGTTTGTAGTTCCTAATATGGGAAAAAATCCATAGAATTGGGGAAGAGAGAGAAAAAGAGGAAAAGAAAAGCTAATTTTCAAGTTATTGATAGTAATATCATTTATGTGATCACATATCACTTGTATGATCCTGGGGAAAATAATTGAGCTAAAAATATTAGTGAAAACTTCCAAGTTTACTCTTTTGTGATATTCTCAAACCCTAAGTCAGCTGTTTGGCTCAAATATCACTCTACCTTTTGCTTTGTACACACAGTCACAGAATCACACTCTTAAATATTAAAATTTATATGATGGATCTATGAGTATACTTAATACACATGAGAATAATCCAAAATTAACGATGAGCCAATAAGGTTCCTGCTTGTGAAAAGTAAGATCCAACTCTACCTACCTAATATAAAGCAAAATCTAATTTATGTTAAGTGTTGACAAAGACAAAATGCACTAGACAAGTAAGGAGGTGGTTTTATTCAGGTTATTACAATAGGGAGTATATTCAATAATGAAGAATCTCAAAGAAAAAGAAAGAAGGGTACTTGCAAGTCAGTCATGATTTAAGAAAGTCCTGAGAAAGACTGGAGTGGGGTTTTATTTAAGTGATATGGGAAAAGTATTTTTTTTTTTTTGTAGTAGTCATTTCCCAGAAAACAAAAGGACGGGGTCAGTTCAGCTGTCTTTCATGAATCAGGGGGACCAGCAAACAGGTGGGTGTATCAGGTTGGGCTTCAATCTGGATTACTAGAGTCCTTTAAAAACAGAGTTAATATTCTACTTTTCTAAATTCATGGACTATAAAGATTTTTCCTGCAAAGGTTCCCATTTATTTCTCAGTCTCCTTTCCTTCCACTCCTCATTCAATAACTCAACTGAACTATTTCAAATTTACCAAACCAGCCATATTATCTATCCCCTTTTACTTAATACATTCTCTATACTTTGCCTAGAATGTTTTCCTTTTAATATCCATCTGTTTAACTTCTAAACCTTCCTCAGGACACAGTTTGAGTGTCAATGGGAAGTTACCCCTATGCCATACATTCCATGTCCACAGCATAGGTTGTCTTCCCTCTTGGGATTGTTTTATCACTCTCTTGGAACTCTTGTTTACACTTAGTAAATATGTGTTAAATTATCAATTGCTTCGTATTATCCTTTATCTATGTGAAAGCATCACTTCTTCTGAACTCTTGGAGGACAGGAAAATGGAACATTGCCAGTGATTTTGGTGGGGAAGAGAGGAGGAAAGCGACTCTGAGCTACAACTTCAGCAAACTTTGAATTAAAAGGTGGATAAATGAAAAAGTGTCTTGCATCATTTACTGGGCCCTACTTGAATTAATGATCAACTAACAGACGGTTTGGTTGTTTTATAAAATGTACTTTTCCTGATTGTCCTCCTCTATTTTGCTTTCCTCTTGCCTTGAAAGCTCTTCCTCCTCATTTTCATCCTTTAGTGCCTATATCAACTCCTCAGAGAGCTTTCCATATCCACTCCTCATGAAATCCTTCCCCAGCGAACTTTTATACTCGCTCTTTCTTTCACAACACTTGCATCACAATCTGTAATTTCATGTTCAATTGTTAGTTTTATTATCTATCTCTCCCTAAAGAAGATGGTCCATGCAGGTCCAGGGCTGTGGTGGAGCCAGGTCACACAGGCTTGTAAACACTGATTGTTACACTGGAAACATCACCTAAGAGTGTTACTGCACAACTCTTCTCAACTTCATGTCCATAATGTTATGTTGTTGGCATGAAATAAGTCATACTGGAAGTATTTATGCCACTGAAATCCACAGGAGAACAAAGCAAGACTTTCTTTTCCCTAAAAGAGCACACCACTGGTAAAGAAATGTCTGCATTGATTATTGCATTATTGTTTCCTAGCACAGTGACTGGCATATGGTAATTAATGCTCAATCAATATCTGTGGAGTAAATGAGCAGCAAGTTGAGGGCTTACAATTATTTTAGCTGTAGCATTTTTTTTTAGTGTTATGAATCTCATTTGGCAAGTTCAGTGGCTGTTAATTTTTATTTAACAATAAACAGCTAAATAAGACAGTATTTATACTTGAAAAATATACCCTTCATTTTAATAAATATTTTAATACTATCTATTACAGAGTTTTTGTTTTTGTTGATACATATTAATAATGGTTATGAACCTGTTCATTATGCTAGATAATTGGGAATAACATTATTCAGGGTTATTGGGTGAGGAAGAAAAATAGCCCTCTGCCATGAAAGGTTCAGGGCTATATTGGAAAGAGTACTGTGCCAGTAAATCAAGAGACTGGATCCAAGTTCTTCTCTGTTATTAACTAGGTCTGCTACTCTAAGTCATTGAACTTCTCTGAGCATCATTTTAATAATCTCTAAAATAATAATATTGAATTGAACAATACTTAAAGTTTCTTCCAGTTTTAATATCCAACATTTAGTTTTTCTTGGTGGTATTTTTCTCACCTTTTAAAAATAATTAAATCCTCTTTCTAAAATGAGCATGAATTTATGTCCTGTGCACATTTCCTTGTCATCTATTATTTATGCCTTTGTAATAACACATACATGCCTCATCTCTATGACATCTGTAAATATGTCCCTTCTCCCAAACTCTCCCTTCTATACATGGTAAAACTGTGGTATATTAAAGTGCTCTCAACTTTTCAATGTGCTGTCAACTTTTCCTCTATTCTTCCAGAATCTGCAACCTCCCTTGTCCTCAGAGCTTCCTGGTACCTAGCTTCAAAACCCTTCTGGATCTCTTTTCTCCCAATCTTGTTATATAGCTCTCTCTTCAGTATCATTTTTCCCCTTATTTTCTTTTTGAATACTTTGTCTATGTGTATGGTCTTTTGTCTGGAACTGTGTTTATCAAGAATTTTTTAGCATGTTCTTTTAAAAGTAATTACAGTAGGTGGCAAACTGTCCAAGCTGACATTTTGTACTTTGTTATAAAATTATCCTGCTTCAATGCAAACCTAAATTTCTTAGTGTTCCAAACACCAAGACATTTCTTTGTTTTTTTGCCTGGCTATTAAATGGAGCACAAATAGTTTCTTTGATAGGAAGCCTTTTCAACATTTTATTTGATATTTCATTTGGAACACAGTAATATCTATTTTCCTTTTCAAAAAGATTCCTATATTCTTCTTTGAGCAGCTGAAAATTTTATGCCATAAAAGAAATACAAACATCAATTGCTGCTCATGCAGATTATAGCAAGGTAAACAATTTTCTTTACATGTTGGACGTAGCAGCATATGGGATATAGAATTGTTTTCTCCATCATCTCCATTTTACCTTACTAGTTTTTTTTTTTGCCTCTTCAGCTTTCATCATTCTTTGTTGATTTACCTACTTGTCTACAAACTTAGTGAATATTTTAGTCAATCCTTTTCGTTTTTGTGACAGGTTTGAAATTTTTCGTGGCACACTCAAGTTTAGGAAACTACATAATCAGATATATGAATTAGAATTAGAATTCCTATAAGCTCTTTACAATTATTAACACATTTAATTATTATAATTATGAAGTAAGTATTATTATTCATCCCATTTTAAATATTAAGAAAATAAATGAGGATAAATTAAGCAACTAGCTCTGTAGAAGATGCTGGGTCTGGCTAAAAATTGAACTGTATGTGTGCAACAAATTGTTTTATGATTTTTCATACTCTAATGTGTTCATAATCACATTTTTAATCTTTGATGTTCTGGAATATTAAGGCTAATCTAATATTTAAACTATTTTCTCTGTTGTGTGCAATATCACATATTTTTCCTGTCATTGAATTCTTTTCTTCTAAGTAAAATGAGATTCAAATATGGAGGTTTGAATACCAATTGATCCCAGTTTGAATACCACTGAATACCAAAGTTTATAACCTAGCTACTTACAAATTTCTTCAAGTTGAGCAAAAGCAGGTGTTCTAGTTTGCTAGCTGCCAGAATGCAATATACCAGAAATGGAATGGCTTTCAAAAAGGGGAATTTAATAAGTTGCTAGTTTACAGTTCTGAGGCCAAGAAAATGTCCCAATCAAAATAAGCCTATAGAAATGTCCAATTTAAGGCATCCAGGGAAAGATACCTTGGTTCAAGAAGGCCGACAATGTTCAACATTTCTCTCTCAGCTGGAAGGGCACGTGGCAAACACAGTCATAGTTTCTCAGCTGGAAGGGTATATGGCAGACACAGTATCATCTGCTAGCTTCTTCTCCTGGCTTCCGGTTTCATGAAGCTCCCTGGGAAGCATTTTCCTTCCTCATCTCCAAAGGCATCTGGCTAGTGGACTCTGCTTCTTGTGGCTGTGTCATTCTGCTCTGATTGCTCTGAATCTCCCATTCTCCAAAATGTTTCCTCTTTTATAGGACTCCAGTAAACCAATCAAGACCCACCCAAATGGGTGGAGACATGCCATCATCTAATCCAGCTTAACAACCACTCTTGACTAAATCATATCATCCAGGGAGATGATCTGATTAAAGTTTCAAACATACAGTATTGGATAGGGCTTATTCTACCTTTATGAAATGGGATTTTGATTAAAACATGGATTTTCTATGGGGCATACTTCCTTTCAGACCAGCACAGCAGGCAATCTTTTCTGTTTCCTTATTAAATAAAACCAGCCCTTATTAACTGTCATTTCTATTATCCAAAATAGTGCTCTGACAAATAGAATGTGATGACTTTCAAACAAAGTCAGAAGTCCTGTTTCCCTAAATTAGTTCTTAAATTTGAAACACCAAATTAGTGAGATTCTAATAAATGGTTTTCTTTTTTTGCATGGGCAGGCACTGGGAACCAAATGATAAATGCCTTTTTATCACTTCAAAATGGATCTCCCGTAATGAATTATTATAACCCCAATATTAACACAAAAATCCGGTCTTAACTATTTTGAAAACTTTTTCATCATATATATTTTTAATGTTCTGCAAACAATTTAGGTCCCTTCTACTTTCTCACATGAGAAATAAAAATAACTGTTTCTTATTAGTAATAAAAAATTTGTGTTTGCTTTAGGTGAGAAAGAAATTTTGTATGAACATCTATATACCTTTATCATCTATCTCTATCAATCTATCTATCTCTCTATCTATCATCTATCTAATTTATATATGCCTATGATGCTTAAGTTCATATATCAACTTGGCTAGGTTATGGCTGCTAGTTGTTTGGCCAAGCAAGCACTGGATTGATTGGTACTGTGAGGGCATTTCATGGATTTAAATCTTTAGTCAGTTGATTGCATCTATGGCTGATTACATTTACAGTCAACAAAGGAGACTAATTTTCACAATGAGAGAAGTCCCATTCAATCAGTTGATGGCTTTAAAGGGAGAACTGATACTTTCAGCAATCTAAAAGAAGAATTTCTATCTCTGTTTCACTTAGCCAGCCTCTCCTGGGGAATTTATCAAAACCTTCACTAGAATTCCTACCTTGTGGCCTCTCCTAATAAATTTAGATTTGACAATCCCCATGGTTACAAGGGTCAATCTTATTTTAAATCTATCTCCCTCTGGAGAATCCAGACTAATTCTTATTTTGGTACTATGAGTGGTTCTGAGAAGCATAATCTTAAGGATGAGATTTCTGAGTTGGTTCTGGGAATTTTAGAATTGATTCACTAATCTGATTAGATTAAAAGGCATACTCTATTTCCAGTGATCCAGATGGCACTGATAGTCCATGGCATGAATTGGCAATGGAGATTCATGAAATATAACTATATGGGTACTCAAATGCTTATGAGGCAAGGGTCTGCTGGCCAGTGCATTTGATACACTAACAGAGTTTTGTGGAGCTAAAAAGTATAATGATACTGGCTAGTTGTTCCTAAATAAGCTGGATACAGTTATTAAAGAAAGGGATGAGATCAGGCCTTCAAATTCCCAGCTCAAACACTGAATGAAGTACTTGACTATTTCCATGTGTGTCCTGAAAGTCTTATTTCTTGTAGCTTCAGATTTGAGATTTCTGAAAACCAGCCCAGAGTCTTATTGTGTGAGTCATGGAGTTACAATGTAAATTGAATTCTCAGTCTTGGAGAATATCTGCTCTTAAAGTGAGAGCATTGATTGAGAAGGAATGGGATTCTGATAATTATGATAGTGGGGATATTGAAACCCTAGATTCTGCTGAGTTTTCTTCACCATGGTCTTCCCTAAGGAATCAGTCACTGGACCTCCAGTCTGACCTCAGAAATAAGCCACACAACCTCCTGCTTACCCTCCATACCTCCTCTATCTGAACAGAATAATCGTATTTTGCCTGATAAACATGTAACCACTTCCCCTGAGGAAATAGCCCTCACACCTCCATGCAAAAAGTTTTATCCTGTTTTACTATATAAAACTGTAATGAAATGTTCTAGTAGTGGACTTGTAAGACATTGCTAATTCTTATCATGATCTACCCCCACCAAACCTTTTTTTTCAGGCTATGACTAGGTTGAAGTCCCAACAGTTCCTGAAAGGTAAGGTTACAAAATGTGGCCAATGAGGAGTTATACTAAATTCCAAAAGAACTGCATGATTTTTTCCAATTTATATAGATAGAAATCAGGGGAATATATATGGAAATGGATACCACAAGTATGAAGTAATGGTAGAAGCAACATACAGATGGATCAGGTTGAATTTATTGATGTTGCTCCGCTGGATTCAGTGTGGTACCTTGAAGGGGATTAGAAGGGACTCTAACACTTTGTCTAGTGGTTGACTGATACATGGACCAAAAGTTGGACTACATTAACTAGAGTTAAAATATCAGAACTATCCTGGTGGTTCTAGTTTGCTAACTGCCTGAATGCAACACACCAGAGATGGATTGGTTTTCAATAAAAGGGGATTTATTTAGTTAATGTATAGTTCTTCAAAGAAAGGTGGCTAACTTTTCACTGAGGTTCTTTCTTACATGGGAAGGCACAGGGCAATCTCTGCTGGCCTTCTCTTCAGGCCTCTGGTTTCCAACAGCTTTCCTTGGGGTGATTCCTTTCTGCATCTCCAAAGGCCTGGGCTGAGCTGCCAGTGCTGAAATGAGGTATGCTGAGCTGCTTGGGTTTGCTATTTTGAACTCTCTCATTTATGCACCAGCCAATTAAATCAAACATCATTCATTGCAGCAGGTGCCTCCTAGCCGACTGCAGATGTAATCAGGAACAGATGAGGTTCACATGCCATTGGCTCATGTCTGCAGCAATAGAACTAGGGACCTTTACCTAGCCAAGTTGACACCTGAATCTAACTACCACATTGATATAATGTAGAATGTTAGAGTGGATTTCTAAGTAAGACCTATTCACCTACCCCAGGAATGTCCAAGGGACATCACTTTCATCAGGACTACGAGGAATAAATTTGTGAGAGCAGCTCCATTATTTCTGAAAAGCTTTCTTATTGCTTTTTTCTGTTTGTCAGATATTATTGTGGGAACTGCTGCCACTGACTTGGATCCTTAAACATGATTGGATTCTGGGTTGTCATGTGCCAAGTTGCAGCAATTAATCACTAAAAATAAGGTGGGTGTGGCTACCTTAATAGACAGCAGAGTCAAAGCAGTAACTAGAAGAGACTGACTCACAGAAACTTATGGCATTGATTAGTTGATCATGGGTACATAGAAGAGAAGTAGATGTGCAATATACTACGTTCTTACTTGGTCTCTATAAGCAGAAGAGTTCTGGTCAAATGAAAAAAAAGTCTTACTTGATTCACAAAAACAGAGAGTCATGGCATTTCAATTAATTCCTAGATTTGAGACAACTTACAGACCCAGAATCCTCTCAATAGAAGGAAGCCAGGTCCCCTTGGGTAAGGACTCTGTTAAACTGTCAAAAATTTATACTGTTAATATCTCTCTCAGCCTTCCTCAAAGGGACCTATGGTACTTTTCCCTATGCAGTAGGGAAAAGGAAATGATCAGACATTTTAGGGAATATTAAAAATTGGCTTTGAACTGACATTAATTCCAAGAGACCCAAAGTATCACTATTGCCCACCAGACAGAATAGGGGTTCATGGAAGTCAGATAGTCAATGAAGTTTTAGCTTAAGTCCATCTTACAGTGGTCTAGTCGGTCCCCAAACCTATTCTGTTCCTAATTCCTCAGTTATGGAATGCATAATTGGAATAAACATCCTCAGAAACTGGTAGAATCCTTGCATTGGTTCCCTGACTTGTGGAGTGAGGACTATTAGAGAAGGAAAATCCAAATGGAATGGAGGCCACTAGAACTTCCTCTACCTAACAAGACAGTAAATTAAAAGCAATACTACTTTCATGGAGGGACTTCAGAATTAGGTGCCACCATCAAGGACTTGAAGAATGCAGGAATGATGATTCCCATCACACCCCCATTCAACTTTCCTATTTGACCTATGCGGAGAACTGATGGATCTTGGAGGATGACAGTAGATTATTCATCCAGGTGGTGACTCAATTTTAGCCATCTTTCCATTTTTGTCATTACTTAAGCAAATTGACAAACATGCCCTGCTGCCTGGCATGAAGCTATTGACCTGGAAAATATGTTTTTCTTGTTTCTATTAGCAAAGATCACCAGATCCAGTTTGCTTTCAGCTAGCAAAGCCAGAAATACACCTTTGTCCTACCTTAGGAGTATATCAACTCTCTAAACTTATGCCATAATCTGGACTGCAGTGACTTTGATTGCCTTTCCCATTTACATGACATCACACTGGTCCTGCATATTGATGACATTATGCTGATTGGACCTACTACAAGGAAGTACCAACTACTTGAGATTTATTGGTGAGGCATTTGTATGTCAGAGGGTGGGACACACTACAAAAATCCAGGGTCCTTCAACTTTAGTGAAATTTCTAGGCATCCAGTGGTATGGGACATGTTAAGATATGCTTTCTAAGAGGAAAGATAAACAACTATATCTGTACCCTCCTACAACCAAGACTTAATTGGCCTCTTTGGATTTTGGTGACAACATATTCCTTATTTGGGTGTGCTTCTCCAGCACATTTACTGAGTGACCCAAAAAAGCTGCCAGTTTTTAGTGAGAGTGAAATGAGAACTCTGCAAAAGGTTCAGGTCACCATGCAAGCTGCTGTGCCACTTGGGCCATACAATCTTGAAGATTCAATGATGCTGGAAGTTTCAGTGAAAACAGAGATTTTTTTGGAGCCTTTTGTAAACCCATATAGTAGAATCACCCCACAGACCCTTAGGGTTTTGCAGCAAACCCTACCATCCTTCCTTTGCAGTTAGGAACTATTCTTCTTTTGGAAACAGCTACTGAACCTTACTAGAGACTACATCCTTAAGTGTGGGATACCAAGTTAACATGTTACCATGAGACCTGAGTTGCTTCTCATGAAGTAAGTGTTGTCTGACCCACCAAGCCATAAAGTTGGGCATAAACAACAGAACTCCATTATCAAATGGAAGTGGTATATACAAGATGAGGCTCTAGCATATCCTGAAGACACAACTAAGTTAACTGAAGAAATGGACCAAATGTCCATGGTTCCCACTTCTGCCATGTTACCTTCTCTTTTCCAGTCCACAGCCAAGGCATCATGGGGAGTTCTGTGACAGTTTGAATCTATTTTATGCCCCAGAAAGGCCATGTTTTAATCCTGACCCCATCTTGTAGGGATAGCCATTTCTTTTAGTCCTGATTCAATACACTGTAGGTCGGACACTTTTGATTAGATTATCCCCACAGAGGTGTGGCATACCCAATTGTGGGTGTGACCTTTTGATTAGATGGAGATATGACTCCACCCATTCCAGGTGGGTCTTGATTAATTTACTGGAATTCTTTAAAAGAAGAAACATTTTTGAGAAACCTCAGAAACAACCGAGCTGACAGAAACTTTTGAACAGAACTGATACAGATGGTGACATTTGGAGAATGGAAACATGGATGTTTGGAGATGCTAGGAGCCCAACAGACATCACCATAAAATGTTAAGCAAGCCAGAACCTGGAGAAAGCCTGGGGAAGCCAAGAGATGAAAGCCAGCCCTGGGGAAACAAAATGAGGAACACCCCAGGTGTTCTAGACACATTCATCTTCTGTGAATTAAGATATATTTCCCTGGATGCTTTACTTTGGACATTTTTATAGGCTTAGAACTGTAAATTGGTAACTTGTTAAATTCCCCTTTCTAAAAGCTGTCCCAATTCTGGTATATTGCATTCTGGCAGCTTGCAAACTAAAACAAGTTCCCTACAAACTTTGACTGAGGAAGAGAAAACCCAGGCCTGGTTCACAGATGGTTTTACACAATATACAGGTACCAACTGAAATTAGATAGCTGCAGCCCTACAACTGCTTTCTAGAACATCTGTGAAAGACAATGGTGAAAGAAAATATTCCCAGTGTTCACAACTTTGAATGGTGCACCTGAGTGTTCATTTTACTTGGAAGAAAAAAATGGCCAGAGGTGCATTTGTAAACTGATGCATGGATTACATCCAATAGCATAATTGGATGGTCTGGGACTTAGAAGTTACATGATTGGAAAATTGCTGACAAAAACATCTGGGGGAGAGCTATGTACATAGACCTTTCTGAGTGGGTGAAAAACATGAAAATATTTATGTCTCATGTGAATCCACCAGTGGGTGACTTCAGCAGGGGAACATTTCAATAATCTAGTGGACAGGATGACCTGTTCTGTGGATACCAGTTGGCCTTTCTTCTTAGAAACTCCTGACCTTTCCAATGGGCTCATGAACAAAGTGGCTGTGGTGGTAGGGATGGAAGTTATTACTGGGATTAGCAACATGGACTTTCCACTCACCAAGGCCAACCTGGATACAACTATTGCTGAGTGCCCAATCTTCCAGCAGAAGAAACCAATACTTAGTCATCCTTATGGCACCATTTCCTGAGGATTAGCCTCCTACCTAAGGGCAGTATATTGTTCTTAATGGAATAGACACATACTCTGAATAGAGATTTGCCTTCCCTACATATAATGCTTCTGCCAAAACTACCATCTGAGAACTTAAAGAATGCTTTTTTCACCATCATGGTATTCTACACAGCATTGCTGATGACCAAGGAACTTCACAGCAAATGATTTGTGAGAATGGGCACATGCTTATGGACTTCACTGGTCTTGCCATGTTTTTCATCATAGTGAAGCAGCTGATTTGATAGAATGGTGGAATGTTGATCTTTTGAAAACTCAATTATGGTACCAATTGGGCAACAATAACATGTGGACCTGGGGCAATATTCTCCTGGAGGCAGTATAAATTCTAAATTAGTGTCCACACTATGATGCTATTTCTGTCATAGCCAGTATTCACAGGTCCAAGAATTAAGGGGTGGAAGTGTTAGCAACTCTACTTACCTATAGTGATTCACTAGAAAAAAATTTTTGCCAACAGTCTATAGGTGTTAGTTCCAAAAGGAGGAATGCTTCTACCAGAGAAACCAGTGATTCTATTGAAGTGGATGTTAAGATTGAAACCTGGCCAATTTGGGTTCCTCACGCCTCTGAATTAATAGGCAAAGAAGGAAATTATTGTGCTGGCTGGAGTGATTGATCATGGTTATCAAGGGGAAAAAGGGCTGCTACTACACAATGGAGGTAAAGATGAGTTCACCTGGAATACAGGAGATCCCTTAGTATTATACTCTTAGTGCTAGTATACCTTGTGATTAAAATCAATCCAGGATGAACTAGTAATGGGTGTAGAACCTTAAGGAATGAAGATTTAGGTTATCCCACTGAGAAAGAGCTACAGCCAGCCGAGGTGCTTGTTGAAAGTAAAGAGAATATGGAATGGGTGGCGGAAGAAGGTAGTTATAAATAAGAGGTTTGACCATGTGACCAGTTGCAGAAATGAGAGCTGTGATTGTTATGAGTATTTCTTCCTTGTTTTGTTATAATATCTTAATATATATAGTGTACTGTTTTTTTGTTTTCTCCCTTGTCTTATCCCCTTATCATATGACATAAATGGTATTAATTTTATGTCATAAAACTTAAGTTACAGGATATCAAATTTAAGAGTGGATATTAGCTAAGGGCTTGTATTTTCTTCTGGGGAAAGAATTGGTGTGTTTCCAGTTGTATACAGAAAAGCTGAATTATGTTAGGCAAAAGTATGCCTTTTATTTAGAGAATCAGAGATTAAGTTTAATTTAAGTGTATGTATGTGGGTGTCAAAGTAACAAGGGGTAAACTGTGGTGGTGAAGATCATGGGTCAAATTGTCTATGTAATGGGTTCCATTTGTTTGGTCAAATAAGCACTGGCCTGATTGTTAAGAGTAATTCATGGGTTTAAATTACTTTTCATTTATTTCTGTGTATGGCTGAATACATGTGTATTAGTTAGGGTTCTCTAGAGAAACAGAATCAACAGGGAACACTTGCAAATATAAAATTTATAAGTGTCTCACGTGACCGCAGGAACACAGAGTCCAAAATCCACAGGGCAGACTGCGAAGCCGACGACTCCGATGGAGGGTCTGGATGAACTCCACAGGAGAGGCTCACCAGCCGAAGCAGGAATGAAACCTGT